>OX421458.1:3407435-3422435 GCA_949126865.1 Montipora capitata | reverse complement strand
GCGAGCGACTCTGGTGGCGCGCGCGTCACCCCCGCGTAGAAACTCAACCTCTTCACTTCTTCGATTGGTCGATAACAATCAGCCATCCGAGTCAAACATTTTTTGTAGTCGCCGTTCTGCAGGCTGGTTGTGCCATCGTGAAAGTACAGCGAGGCCAAGGCTATCTGCATGTCGGGGGCTGCTTCCACAACAGTATTTAGAGAACAAAGTTTTTCCAGCTGAGCAATCCTTTGATCGGTGTTTCCAAGTGCGTCGGCCGCTTCTATGACCTCTTGTAAACAAACATTGAGGACTTCGTAAACTTCTTCTCGCCATTCGACATCTTTACAATTCTCACTGTGATTGTAAGCTGTGCACAATCCTTTGATCGCTTCGTGAAGATAGAAGATGATAACCTTAGGGCTTTCTTGTTTGGTTCTTAGAATACCAGCGATTTTCCATGCCGCTTTGCCGATATTTTTCGCCGCTGAGCACTCCTCGTCCCGGTCTTTGGCTTCGTCCTTGGCTCGGTAATAACGAGAAAGCGCCTGTTCGAACAGATCTTTGGCTTCTTGTGGGGATGATCTTACATCAAGAAGACTTGCTCGGCGAAAAAACTCGTTTCCTTGATTTCTTATTAGGTGAGAGAGAGACATTGTCCGAAGCGTTCTCAAAGGTAAGGGGAAAAATTCCTAACTTCCGGGTGTTGTGCGATAGTTTTTGTATCTACCGTAGACCGAAATGTTCCTTGGGAAATATAAACAATTCGTGGAAAACCGAAAGCTGGCGGCTATTGTGTGCTCTCTCGTTAAAGACCGCTTATGGCGAGCTTTGTCGGTATGAACTTCACCAAGCTTCACAAAAAATATATATATGGAATATTCAATATATCTGTTTTGTGTGTCTTGAGGATTTACGTTAGAGCCTTTGCGGTCTAATTGGCCACTAACAAAAATACCATAAGACTCTTTGTTTTTGGATAAGCATTGTTTCCAGTTTCTCTTGGGACTTACAATGGTCTCAAGAGAAGATTAAAACAATGCCTATGCAAAATTTTGGGTTTTGAGTTTGAGTTAGGGTTAGGGTTAGAAATTTTTTTAAATCTCAGTTTTTTCATGGCTTAAAGGGGCTAGGTCACGCAATTTTAGGCAATTTCAGCATTGATCAAATGGTATTTGAATTAACTGAAATAACAAAATAACGGCTCAAAACTATAGAGGAATTCAAACAAAACACAGGAAAGCTAAGGAGGGACAAGGATGGACAAAACTGGGGAGGATTGAAATAGATTACATTTAGGTAAATTTGAAAAACGTCGGCCCACCTTTTTTCAAATCTTATCAGAAACCCACCAATCAACGGGGAGCATCATCACGAAAGGCAAGTTAGAACACAAGATCTGTCACGCCAACTTTTAATCAATTCAATCACAAACAAGATCAGTCTACGAATCACGTATAGACTTCATTAACGTGTCGCGCTTAACTGAAAAACCGCTTTCAGGCGCACTGGAAAGAAAACTACAAAACAAAGTTTCACGAGAAAATGCAAAGTCCCAGTCACGTTTCACGAAAAAAAGTAGAGGGGGGCTCGCTTTTTTCGGATGAACACTCTACTGAAACGACAAATCTTAACCTGAAAGCCGACTGTGGTTAAATTCAGAAACTAAACTACAAGGCAGGGTTTTTGTTTTACCAAACACAAAAGTCTGAGCACGGGTTCTTGGGATGCACCCACAATCAGTCATACGTTCTTTGTTAACGGCAAAGTTTTACCAATCATAACTGTATATTTAAACTAGAAATTATGGATCAAATACACATTTTTTGAAATGAGGAAAGAATCCTTATTGAGAATGAAGATCATCTCAGTGGTAACCGCTACTTTAGCAGTAAACAAAGAACAGCTTGCAAACAAACAAATAAACTCGATTTCTTGTACTTGTCCTTGAATGAGCACGCTTTTTGCCTTTTTTTTGTGTCCAAGCAAAATAAAAACGCCATCTCCAGCTTGCTGCCACAAAGCCATGGAGTCATGCCCTTGTTATTGGACAATGACAGAAGTTTTCTTTTAGATAGGCACGTCCGTGAAAGTAGCGTATTCTTTTACAATGGGCATTTTGCCAGATTTGTAATGCCTTCCCACCCAAAGAGCTAACAGCTCTTTTCCTGCGGGGGTATGCACAGGCAAAAGTATGGGAGGGGTACTTGTGTTTTTTCTCATCCCAGGAATGATAAAAAATACGCAACCTAGGGAGGACTGGTCGTGAAAAACTTGTTCCATACTTCCTTTCGATACTGCTGAAGAAGAAATATGGACATATTTCTGTAACCACGTCACTGGAAACCATTCTTAGTTCCGACCAACCAGACAGCCAGCCGATGCTGACCCAGCGAATCGCTGAAGACACAAGCGGGTTGAGCACGGATTGAGCACATAGGCATTTTGTCTGCACATGCGTGAGAGGGTGAGAGGACATTTGCCTGCACGCCATTTGATAGTTTGAGCGCGCTTTTCCTGGTTTTTCTTGAGGTTGTAGATTAAAGTTGCAAAGGCCCAAGGCCTCTTTGTTCTGCGCTGCTCGAGCGTTTCGGCACAGTTCGGCTCACGGACCCCCCGTACGTCGACCGTTCGTCTCGGTTACATCACCGAAACGAGTTGACCTGGTCGGGCTAATTCCATTCCTTCGTCTTTGGGATGCTTTAAGGCTCTCTCAAGGTGTTCCCAGAAATACGGCTTAACATCACAGCTTTCCCAGTCAAGGTAGGTCCTGTCTCGTAATGTAAGAGGTATCGCACACTTCCTGTACACAATTGGTACAACTTGACAACTTATTCTAGTAAGTGCTTGCTGAAGTTCATGGTTGCACCAACTGCTATTCACGAAATCGGGCGAAAGAACAGCGATAGTCTTTCGACTGTAATAAATTGCTTGGGAAATATTGTCAACGATAGCAGCGCCTGGAACAAAATCCCTGAAATCTATGCAACATGTAAAATGTCGTTTTTCTAGTTCTGCTAAGAGTTCTTTGACCCAAGTGGCATCTTTATTGCTGTAACAAATGAAGACATCGTATCTGGCTTCGTAATCTGGAAAAAAAAACATGAGGGGTAAAAATATATTATTGCGCAAATTATCTAAGAAATTACATTACAGAATTTATAATAATCACCATCATCATCCTCTTACAGTGCAAAGCGCCTTACCGTGGCCACCCAAAAAACTTTCACATTTGACAATTACGTGTAAAAACGTCAACAACCCATGCAACGGTGTTCAACTTACAACTGAGCGAACTTTGCAAGGAGGCGTGACTGTCAATCAAATTCACACATCCTGATTGGCGGACAATTTGTGAAAAACACGGTAAGGCGCGTCGCACTGTAAAAAACCTCAATTTTCTTTGAAAAACTATATCAATTTAAGACGTTTTTTTCAGTCTTCCACCAAGTCATGTCAACGACAATTCATGGTTTGCATCTTACGTCACGGCTGCCATGTTGGTGTGCAGAACGATGCAGTAAAACGTCTTTTGGGAATTTGACCCCATCATTCTGCAAAACTTGTGGGGCCATTTTCTATTGTTTTGTACAGCAACATGGCCGACTTATCACGTGGATGCAAATCAGGGGGGGATCCAGGATTTTCCTTAGGAGGGGGTGCACTACTAAGGAATGGCGTAGCTGACTGGTGACCGGGGGAGGGGGGGGGGGTGGTGCGCACCCCCTGCACCCAACCCCTAGATCCACCCCTGCAAACCAAGAATGGCTACAGTCTCGGTCACAAATGTTGTAACACTGACGAAAATTTTTCCCCTCCTCCCCTTTCAATGTTGATGTTTATGGGTTCCAGTGCAAGAACTAACCGGTAAACGCAACAATGAAGGGAGGGAGGAGGAGGGCTGCGTTATTAGTAGCTTGGATGCGAGTTACGTGCTGTTCAAGAGAGGTGTTACAACTATTTATGACCGAGGTTGTAGCTTAATTCATTTCAGTGGCGACGAAAAAAATTTGTTTAACTACTTAACACAAGGAGACCATGCATTCTTGGTTGGCACATTTCTGTTCTATACAATAGGCCATTTCCGAGTTCATGTCTGCCTCCTCTTCAAAGCGAGTCTAAGTGCGAAGTTTTTGTTATGAAAATTAGTTTTCATTCATATGTAAAGTAGAACTAATTACCATCACAAAAACTTCGCACTTAGACTCGCTTTGAAGAGGAGGCAGACATGAACTCGGAAATGGCCTATTCACAGTAACAAAGTGAAATGACAATAAGGTCTTGACAGTTACCACACAAAATTTAGTGGCAATTAGCTACTCACCAACTTCAGGCGGTCTCTTCACTATTTCTGCATTATGGCATTCCCTTCTGGGTATGCATGAACCATTCCCCTCATCATGTGTGCCCAATAACTCCTTAGATGATGACTGAATGTCAGCCTCCTTGTCGTTGGCGAATCTGGCTTTCATGTAGGGTAATAACCATTTCTTACAAATGCACGTCATTGCGAAAACTGCAACAATTGTAGTGCCTAATGCAACTCCCAGTGCCAACCTGTTATTAGATGTGTCATCAGGGAAACTTGGTTGATTCTTGGCTAATGAAAAGAAAAGCTAGAGATGAACTATTTTGTGTCACAACTCAAGTGTTACTGACTGTGATCAGAAGCATTGGGTGGTTTAACTTTAGGCATTTTTTATACAAATCGTAATATTTTGCTTGGGGGTGAAGAGGAATAATCAGGTGTTCATTATTTCATTATTCCTGGTCAAACATTTTCGTTGTTCCATTATTCCTCTTCCCCCCCCCCCCCCCCCTCGATTTTCCCAATCACAAGCATAGCAGGGATGGTACAGTGGTGAAACCCCCCCCCCCCCCCCCCATCCTTCCCTTCCCCACTACAACCCACCATCGTGGCCTGGGTTTGATTCGCAGACTCTATGTCATATGTGGACTGGAGTTTGTTGGCTTTCTACTCTGCTCCAAGAAGTTTTTCTCAGGGTAATCCTGTTTCCTCCTCTTCCAAAAAACCAACCTATGATTTGATACAAGTTAATTTGATTTGATATGATTTCTGTACATTCTCCAATTAGTGCCCTAGTGCTAAAAACACTTGACACTTAAAAATAATCAGACCATGTCAGTAGTGACTGCATGGTAACAACTCCCACACCTAACCTTAGCAAAAGCAAAATATAATGCTTGGCCATATGCACATCTGTAGTATTAACCCACTAAGAGCCACATAGACATTATTTTAGTGGCAGCCTTAAATAACTAAATAACATTAATTTTATTGCTGTTTCATAAACACCTTTTTCCGGCACATTGTTCAGTGAAACTGAAAAGAGAAAGAAAGGATGCTGAAGAAAAGGTTAGGATGAAATGGAATAAGGATGGGATATTCCAGGAGTAGGATTGATCCTTGGGAAAGTGGTTTTTGAGGGGCTTTTGTTTGAAGGCATAAAAGTAATCAGATCATGTCAGTAGTGACTGCATGGTAAAAATTTCCTCACCTAACCTTTAAGTTATAGCAAAAGCAGAATATAAAGCTAAAGTAAAGTAAACCCACTAAGAGGCAAATAGACATTAGGCCGTTTATACAAGAGAAACTAAGCCATTGTTTACATAAGACGCGAACACCTTGTTTAAATGGTACAAAATCGAAGGTTACGGCTTACTCCATCTGCAGCTAGCTCAATTAAGCCGTGGCTTATCCTGGCCTAGGGGTTTTGGGCTGTGCTTATCTTGGCTATGGCTTACCTTGGACATGAAAGTGTGTATAAATGTACTCAAGCGTCTGCAGCATGCTGAAGCTGTCAACAGTTCCTGCACATGCACTTTTGTTATTATAGCCCAGACTTCCTTTTCACGTAATAGAAATGGCGAGCGCGAGCAACGAATCACGTATGACTAAAAAAAAAGATTCAGCGAAAAAGCGAATGTGGAGTGCCACAGAAGAGAAACAGCTTCTCACTATTTGTAGTGATATTGAAATTGCTGAGCAACTTGATAATTTGCGTCACTTCAGCTGGTGTAAGTTCCTCAGCATACTGCAAGTGTTTGTTTACGACTTTACTGGAATACATGTAAAACTTTAAGTGTAACTTAATAATTTCTCTTAATTACCCCAAACCGAGGCATCAAAATAAACTACGTCATTATTTGGACCAGTTGGCCGCGAACTTAGCCGCAAACCATCTATACAAGCATTTCACATCTTATGTAAGCCGCACTCGTATAAATGGCCCAGTTTGCTTCTTATGTAAGCCGTGGCCAGTCTAAGCTGCGGCTTATTTTCTCTGGTATAAACGGCCATAATGTTTTACTGGCTGCCTTAAATAGTTAAATAATATTTAATTTAATTAACAACCTTTCACCCCTAAACCGGTCTAAACCGGCCACACTTAGTATTTTACTCTAACGCCAGACGATTTCACTCGTCAATGGGGAACCCCCAGTAGTCAATGGGTTAATCACTCACTTAACAAAACTGTGTGCCATTAATATTACTGTTTAAAAAATACCTCCTCCATGTCCATGCCCATTGTTCGGTGGGACTGAAAAGAGAAAGAAAAAGATGCTAAAGAAAAGGTTGGGATGAAATGGGGGGTGGGGGAGGGGAACTGATGAGAAATTGGGGCTTGTCCCCAAAAATATCGAGGTAAAGGGAGGGAGGGGGGGTTGAAAAATAACACTTTCATATAAACACTCTCAAGGTGGGTACCTTAAACAATGAAAACAAAAACTGTCATAAGCCATGTAAACACAATATAAAGTGCCCCTGTGATCAAAAATTCAATTCCTAGTTTTCTTTGGATTTCAAAGCAATGTTGACTACACACTATTAAAGTGACCAAAGTTTTACGCTTTGATTTAAAAAATACACCTGTTTATTTTAACTGGAATTTTCCTATTTAATGGTCTGCCATTACTAACTTAAAAGATCTTGAGAGAGCTGGATTGAGGACAAAATGACATCAAAGGCTCACTAGTTTAAGAATGCAATGCGTTTGTATGCTGCAGAATTAATATGCAGCACAGGAGTTTTGGGCTTTTAGCCTTTTAAACTCATGTTTTCCAAGGATAATTATGTAATAAGCATTCACACAATGAAATTTTAAGCTAGTGAGCCTTCTTCATCACTTTTCCCTGGATCCAACCCTTTGAGGTCCAATCGCTCAGTTTGTGAGTAATGGCAGACAGTGAAATCCAAAATCTACACTCAAAATAAACAACCTTTGGATAAAAATCAAAGCTAAAAATTTTGCCAGTCAGGTGTTAAGCAAACATACTTTCAAAATCTGAAGAAAAAAGGAAGCGATTTTTTTTTCATCACAATTAGACTACTTAAGCAAAATATAATAATGTTCTTGACAGGCCTGCATGACTCCCTTGTACGTGGTCTGGTTTCCTTTTCCTTTATCATAATTTTGCTCTCTCGAATACATATTTGAATGGATGCCTCTTTTAGGGGCTTCCAGCAGACCAGGGTTTTCGTTTGAGGCTGGAAGCCGGACATTTCGTCCAGTGGTTTCCCATTCCATGTCCAGTATTTTGATGCATATATTTGAGGGGTTTGTTCAGAAATATGTCCACTACTTTACAAAACTCTCGAAAACCCTGTCTCTGCAATAATGTGAATGTGACCTTTTGGCCTCACGCTTTTGCATCAAAACCGATAGGTTTGTCGGTGGTAGAAGTGAGTGATTCTGCTTTTAAAGCTTTGACCCAGGCCTGGGATCTTTTTGTTCTTGAGCACATGTTAAGTTGTGCCATCTATCAGTGAGATACCTGGCCATTTAAAGGCTTTTCTGCATTTATTAACCGATAGTTGTGCTCTTTGGAAGCGGTTTTCTGTTTTTGCATTAATTTGTTTCGCTCATTCTTCTGACTTCTGCATTGTGTAATGGTTTGTGGCATTGAGGTAGGTTGGGGGTGTCCCAAATTTTAAGGATACTAAAAAGGGGGTCCCTGAAAATATTTAATGCAGCAAGTAGGGGTCCTCCAATTTTCTTAGGTAGTAGATAATTCTCATCTGTCCCCCTCCCCCCAAGCAAGTTTTTGTGAACGCTCCCTAATAACAATAATAATAATTAGTGATTTGGGGTCATTAACCCATTGACTCCTGAACCCTTAAGGAGTCAATGGGTTAAAGGAAACATTGCTTTTGAGTAGATGTAGAGGTTGTTTAAGGGGCTAGGTCATGCTATTTTAGGTAATTTTGTTTAATTTTGTTAATTATGAGCTCTAAACGTCAAATTGGCAGAGCAAGAGTCTTTCATTTGCAAAATCACGGCCACATAACAACTGAGAATGATTTTCCAGCTTTGTAAATGACATGATATAGACTGATAAAAATATTTTGAAAAAAGGTGGGCTGACATAATTTTTTCAAATTTACCCAAGTTTAATCCATTTCAATCCTCTCCAGTTTTGTCCATCCATGTCCCTTCTTGGCTTCCCTGTGTTTTGTTAGAGTTCTTCTATAGTTTTGAACAGTTAATTCTATGACCATTCGATCAGTGCTGAAATTGCCTAAAATTGTGTGATTTAGCCCCTTTGAGGAGGTGCTATTTCTGTACCTCCAAACAGCCCAAAAGATACAAAATGGCCTCCTCGCTGAAGCCTTCTTGGTTTCAATAAGTGCGCTCCATAAATGCCCACCATTGTTTCCCTCCACTTTGATGAACATTAATCTTATTAACCTTATTAATCTTACTAATTATCCATTCATCGAATCCTTTTACAGAAACACAATAGTCATGAGCCAAACAAATTGACCTGCTCCCAACTGAATGCCTTCATAGCTCAGTAATTGGTAGAGCATTGCAAACCCTATTTGAAACCACCTGAACTTTTCCTGTGTCTATAAAGAAACAATTGTTGCTTAAATTGCCCAGAAAAGTGTGAGGATTACTTCTCTCTTTCGTTGACACCCCTCACTTCAAATAATACATTAATTTTATTTCATTCGAGTCCTTCACAGGAACACATGAGCCCAACAAGTTGCTCCCAACTGAGTGGCTCCATAGCTCAGTTGGTAGAGCATTGCACAGGTATCGCAGAGGTCATGGGTTCCAATCCTGTTGAAGCTGCCTCAGACAACGAGTTATCATTGATAAGAGATAAGAAACAATAAATTATTGCTTAAATTGTGTACATAAGTGCGAGGATCACTTCTCCATTTACGTTCCCTTTCATTAATCTTATTTATTAATAGGTATGCTTACACAATGAAAGAAAGTAAGATTTGGCTTAGGTTTGTGTGCCTTGCATATAGACGTACATGTAGCTATTTATTATGACTTAGTGGTTAACATATTGTCCACACTCCAAATTCAATAATTGGATACATACCAACATTAAGGTGAAGGCTAAGGCCTTTATAATTGTCTTCCAGAAATGCAATGCATGTGTAGTTTCCAGCGTCTTCCAAACTAACATTTCTTATCTCAAGAACAGAAACTCTAATGTTGAGTTTATCATCGGCAGAATGATAGTAAATGTAGTGTTTGTTTTCATCTATGATGCTTCCATTTTTTTGAAAGAAATTCTCCACCTTGGAATTCTGGCTTTCGCAAGTCAGATTAACAGTGCTGCCAATTACTGCAGTATCATGTCCTATGCCACCCTCCATCTCCAGTGAATGTATGTAAGGACCCTTGTCCTTCACTGTAAGGGATAATAAAACCCATTGCTAGTTAGCTCTGGCCTGTTGTTGTAAAGGATTGCATAGTGGTGTGCGCTTAAACCAGGAAGGGAAAAAGGTAACAATTTTTTAATATCATTGTTACATGATTATATTTAATAATACCAAGGCTTCGTAGCTCAGCACAAAGTAGGATATTGCTTTGATAAACCACACAACGTTTTTGAAGTTCATCTTTTAATGAAGACAATAGAGCCATGTTTTGAATGGCTGCTCCCAAAGGATGTGCATGGCTTAAACTTAATTTTCAATTGGAAGTTTGTGGAAGCAGAGTCGAGAACTTTGAAACAATTTTCTGAGAAAAGGCAGGGGAAAATTTCAGAGCTTCTCAGGTGGTAATGTCAGTGTGGGAATGTTTGTCAGAGAAGAGATGTTTGCAGATGTGAGTGGCGAAGTGTCTGTTGGTTTCACCAACATAACAAGCACTACAGCCTGTACATTGGTCCTTTTTCTATCACAATGCAACACAGAATTAAGAAATCAGTCAGCACTTTTTGCAAATAACCTAGATGTTAAGTTTGTGGTCACCCCTTGTAAAATCAGGAGTTGGTTTGGGGTCAAGGGTGCTATCCCTACAGATTAACAATTGTGAGTTATTTATAGGTTTTGATGTATAGTGCCTGTTATGTTGGTTAAACCAACAGACACTTTGCCACTCGCATCCACGAACATCTCTCCTCTGACAAACAATCCCACATCTTTAAACACCTGACAAGTTCTGAAAATTGTCGCTCCCTTTGTTCAGAAGATTGTTTCAAAAGTCTTGACTCTTCTTCCACAAGCTTCCAATTGAAAAGGCAGCCATGCACATCCTTTGGGAGCAGCCATCTTTAAATTCCCAAGTCAAACATCTTAATTTATCCCTTTCATACTAATTAGTCTCCTTTCTTAGTTAAAATAGTTTTAATCTTTTTTTTGGTTTGTGCCTTCATCCTTAATTACTCTCGTTAATATCTCACTTTTTATACTATTTATTGCATAATTATTTTCATTTTATTTCTCACTGTACAAAAGTCATGCAACTACCGGTAACAATGGATGATGTCTCATCCAAAACAATCATGTATTGTCTTCATTAAAAAATGAACTTCAAAAACATTGTGTGGTTCATCAAAGCAATAAAATAATTCAATAATAATATTACCAATAATGATGATAATAATAATAATAATAATAATTATTATTATTATTATTATTATCATTATCATTATCATTATCATTATCATTATCATTATCATTATCATTATCAGTATCATTATCATTACAACAGATGCAGAAAATCAATAGAGGCAAAGAAAACTACTCAGCCAAATTCATGCAGCTGACACTTAACGCAGGAAAAAAATACAGAAAAAAGAATTGCTAAGACATGGGAAAGTAAAATCACGTGGTCGCCCTGAAAATTCTTTTGTCGTTTGCAGGGGCACCGGATTCTTGCATCAGTATTGATCTTGATCTGATGACAGTCTCGCCAAATGCTTAGTTTTCTAGCTTAAAACCGGCCTACCAAAATACAGGCTAAGCGACTGCGAGATTACTGCTAATAATTACCGTAAGCACAATTGTCCTCTCAGCTATTTTTCACTTCGCCAAGGTGAGTGAATTTTGTGTCGATTTGTTTGAAGTATCTCCAGTCAGTATATGACTGATACTGCATAACAGAACATGAGAAAGCTGTGTACTGGCGTGTTTTCTAGGAAATAGATGTTGGGTTTTGCGCCATCAACAAGTCGGATCTGTCAACATGTTGTTTTTCACATGAGTGACACTCGGTCATCACCATCTCAAGAATTCTTGCAAACTTAACACCTTGGTCTCCCGAATTTATCAGCGTTTTGCCTCGACCTTTATAACTCTTATATTTGCTGTCAACATCATCTAATCGGCGAGTTTTTGCCTTCAACCCACCACGAAACCTTTTGTTTGCACAAGCATCGAACAATAGACAAAAGTCCATTTTACAGTTATGTGCTTCGTTACCTGGCCTATGAATGAAAGTGAGGCTAGAGATTACCTTGTTTTGATAGAAACCTCATTGTTTTTCTCATGTAAATTCCAACTAATTAGCATGAGAACAACATCATTAACATAATTAAAAAAAAAAGCTGGGAGTGCTGTATCATAACAAGGTCAACGCCAGCCTCACTTTCATTTAAAGGCCAGGTAACTAAGCACATGACTGTAAAAACGTCTATCATTTTATCGCCCCCTTTCTTTACTGCCGTTTTGCCTTGACCCGCAAGCTTGTTCTTGAAAAACTCTCATTTGGAACTTTTGGCAACCTGACCAGACCGGCTAGAACAAGAGTACTGCTTTAAACACCATTTAATAGGCAAGTTTTTCAACTCAATTCAAGCCCGCTGTGCTGGAACCGTGGATAATGGACTTGACTGATTTTGAACTACGCTTATCAAACATGACCTTATATTATTATTAAGATTGACTTTGTTTATAAAGTTTAACTGTTTTGTAAACCCTAAGATTGACTACAAAAACCAATTGCAACAACCTTTTAAAAAAATAAGTGGTCGATAGACCACATATGTATAAAAAAAATTGTTTCTTTTGCTACCCTTCTGCTTTGCTTCCAAAGCAATTATCAAACACATTTAATAATCCAATAATCATACGTTCACTTGGTCAAGTTTCTTGGTTCTCTACTCTGCTCTGAGACTTTTTTTCTCAGGTTACTTGGACCTCTCCTCAAAGAGCTATGTTTGATTTGATATTCATGGGTTAAAATTGATTTGATTTCTGTGTAGTGTCCCACAATTTAATAAGTGCTCCAGCTCTAGAAGACTTGACAGGTATAAAGTTCATTATCATTAATCACTGTCATTTTCAATTGGTAATGTATTTTTGGTTCAAGTTAGCTTCAGGCAATTTAGAGCATGTAGATCTACAGATAATATTTGTTATTGAATTTTTTACCTCAGGTATCATGTTTCTAGCTTTCTGATTAGTCCTCTCTGTCTCGGAAAATGATTGCAGCAAGTGTTGCCAAGCTGGAAACTGATTGGCTTTACCGGTAATTAAAAATAATAAAACAATTTTACCAGTATTCCATTCGTGCTTGTTGGATATGAGACCAGTTATAGCCAACTCAGAACTATGTGCATCGTTGGCTATTTTACCATCTCATATCCAACGCACACACTCATGGAATAACATTATTATCATTATTATTGTTAATTACTAAGTTGAAACATACTGGTAGCTTTATTTCACGTTGTTCAATTTTCCACGTTTGGTATTCTGTACAATGATGGCTAATAACTGCATATTTATCATACAAAGGTCAATAACAACATTGCATCCATATAGTGCCAATAGTCATACTTACGATGAACAGTTAGATGAAAGAAAGCACTAGCTTTGCCATGTGAAGTTTTTACAACACAGCTGTAATTCCCGTCATCTGTATGTCTCACTCTTTTTAGTTGCAAAATGGTCTTGCATTCAAAGTAAGAAAAGCTGGTGTAACTTTGTTCCATCGGTAGCTTTCCATTGTAAAACCATGTCACGTTTGCAGGAAGAGAGGAGTGTACAAGGCATGCGAATGTAACATCGTTTCCTTCAGATTGTACCTTCGTAGGACTTTTTGCGTCAACTTTGAGGATGGGTTCAGTTGAGGAATTAGCTTGCAAAGATGGTGACATACTTCCACTTACGCAATGAAAGTCCTGAGAAGCTGTGCCTCGTTTCTGTCTTGCTTTCTGGGAATAAGCTGCAATGAATCATGAGTAGGAGATTTGTGTTATGAGTCCTTGCAAGATATCTTCCACGAGTATTGTTCCTGACTTGTGAAATAAATGTGTAAATGTAGTAGAGTATGTTGATTGATATTCTTTAATTCTTTAATTTATATAACTTACAAAGCTATTTAAGAGGTATTAGCATAATTATTTTGCAGAGCATAGTACATGACTAGCTTGCAAATATTAATCACTCACTGAAAAACTATGTCCCCATTAACCCTTTGATGCCCAAACCAGCCAGACTTCGTATTTTACTCTGTCTGACTCCAGATGATTTTACTCGTCAATGGGGAACCCCTGGGAGTCAATGCCTTAAAGCATTTATTTTCATCATAATAGCCCTTTTCACGGTTAGTTTTTCTCATTTGCATTACAATGTAATCTAACGTGGGTGCGAGGCAATTTCTGGTTAAAACTACAAAATAGCCCAAAATTGCCTCACATACATGCTAGATTACATTGTAATGCAAATGAGAAAAACTAACCGTGAAAAGGGCTATTAAGTAAAAAAAAAATGGTAAAGTCAGCTTATGAGCCGGTGGCCCAACACGCTAGAGCCTATCTCCCGTTTCTGTAGCATGAAGCGACTAGGAGTATTTCTACTCCCCACTGGATGGGATGCCAGTCCATTGCAGGGTTACCCCCAGCATTAAATTCATCAGTACCCATTTATACACCTGGGTGTAGAGTCTCAGAGGCATCCTGAGAGTTAAGTGTCTTGCCCAAGAACACAACACAATGTCCCCGGCCAGGAACTGAACCTGGACCCCTTGATCTGGAGTTGAGCACACTAACCATGAGGCCACCGTGCCTCCAACTAATTTGCAAAGTGAAACGAACCGAAATACAGAAAGATCTTTAACATTCATTAAAGCTAACCTTAGGCCTACCGGTAATCAAATGTTAGCATTGGTAAACGGTTAGGGTTGTACCTACCTGCCAAATTTCGATCTGTTTCGCAAAATAGTAATAATGACCAATTCAATCCACTGGCTGCACAATCAAAGCCCTGCCAGCAACGTCAGGCGGTTGTTAGTGTCCCAAATGAAACGATCAAATGATGGAAAAGATCCTCTTACACTTTGAACACCACACGGCGACCATTGAGGGACGACAAACAAAGACTCGTTACCAAGCTACAAACAAAGACTTGTTACCAAACTGAACTCAACGGCCGCCGTGTGGTGTTCAAAGTGTAAGAGGATCTTTTCAATCATTTTATTGTTTTGTTTGGGATACTAACAGCCGCCAAGCGTCGCTGGCAGGGCTTTGATTGCACAGCTAGCTAGCGGATTGAAATGAAAGAAAAACCTTTTGCCCTTGAATTCTACAGTGGAATTGTAACAGTGGAAACATTTTATCCAGGAATAATTGACTCAATTTGGTGGGCTCCTGAGAATTCAGTGTTCAGCCTTGGTAAAATTTTTATTATAACCATTGACAACCAAGGAATTGATAATGGCTCAATTCACGTCGAATCTGGAAAAAAATCCACACCGAAAGGAAGCAACCCACAATGGCAACAAGGTTAGGCTTTTTAATTGAGAA
>OX421458.1:3362435-3384935 GCA_949126865.1 Montipora capitata | reverse complement strand
CATTAATGGCGCTTTTTCTACACCTAGGACCAAAGAGAAAATAAGCGGATGACTACAGGCTCGTGTGTCTCCTCGCAAGCTAACTGCAGGCAAAAACTTGAGTCGGGTGTTAGGTCTATCATGTCTAATTACAGCTAATTTTCGACATATCAAGAATTACAGACGGAAATCTTTCATACTGGTGGCAAAGAGAAGTTATTTTTTTCCAAATGACCAGAGTGATTCTGTTTCAAGGCATACATTGTCTCTATGAACGGAAGGCCAAGGAACGTGAAATGAGACCAGGTGCCAAGGTAGCTGCCACGTGATAACACCATCATTTCACACTTCATCGCCTGTATAACCGTTAATGGCAAGGACAAAATAGAATCAGACAGTTTAAAGCTCCTAGGTGTAAGTATTAATTGTGAGCTCAGTTTTAATAAGCATGTTAGTGGTGTTTGAATAAAAGCCAGTCAGCGAATTGGGGTCATGATGAGGTTAAGGAATCTCACCAAAACTGAGGCCAAATTACAACTTAATAAGGCAGCCATTCTCCCTCACTTAACGTATTGCCACTTAATTCGGCATTCCTGTAGGGTTTCGGACACTTGTAGACTGGTGAGACTACAGAAGCTGGGATTGCGTGCACTTTTTAAGGACAAGATGTCTAGCTGCCAAGCCAAGTTACCATCCTTGTTTAATAGGAGAATACAACATAATTTTCTATATGTATTTTAATATAAAGTGACCATAATTTGTGCTCGCGGACAATTTGTGATATGTTCATGACTAACAGTCATCCCTATAATTTACGGCAGACCGATTTCTATCTACCAAGTTTTAGCACTGCCAAATATGGAAAACACTCGGTAAGATAATTAGGCCCTAGACTCTGGAGCAAGCCGCTATCGAGTGAAGACAGATTGGCTGCTAGTCTCAAGCATTTTAAGACAAGGCTACTTGACCTACGTAACATTTTAGACGGATGCAGTGGGTGTTATTTATGTAATTCATGATTTTATCAATTTTAATTATTTACACTTGTATTCTTCGAATGGTAAATTATTTGTATTTGGTAGTCAATTTTATAATTTTAGTTGGTTAAGTTGTTAGATGTTGTTAAGTTGTTTGGTGTCCCCTGTTAGCACAGCATATTCCCCCCTGCTACAATGTAGCTTTCAATTAACACGTTAATAAAGTCATTATTATTATTGGTGGTTCTTTTAATGAAATTGGTTCAAAGGGAAAATCTCATGTCACCTTTTATTGCTAGAGAATCGCCTTCAAGTGTACATGACATTTTTTTCTAAAGCTTTAGGATCCGTATGGACTTTTTTTGGTTGTTTTTATCTCAGAAAACCACGATGATTCACTTGTTTCGCTTAAGTTAAGAGAGTCTGCAAATTTCAATAGAATGCTCATTAAATTTAAGCCACCAAAACAGTTAGCTTAAGTGAGTTGGCAATTTCTTTCGGCCAATGAGGGGTCGCTTGCTATTATTCAAATCGGAAATGCAACAGGCGTGCTATTTTTATTCTTCTATTGCCACGTGCTCTCTCCTCATTTAATCTTACCCGTGAAACACGTATTATTTTTATGTCGCTTAACGAAGTCTGCAAACACACCAATTTTAGGAATGTTAAGCGAGACAACGGCCGTCGTTAAACAAGGCCAATCTGTCATATACACTTTAAGCCCACTTTTTGCATGAAATTCACTGAAATGTACACTCAACTCACTGTTTTCACCCCAAGTCAAATTACTTTGTTAGATGATTTTTGCTACATCAGCTGACCATAATCTTTGACTCTCTCAAGTCTCTCGGCAAGAACAACACACAATTTCAGTGTGACATACCTGCTGTAGGAATTTTCTTTGCATCTTCGTAACTGGGTGGCATTAGCGCATTATGTCCGTTGCTGCTTGGTGCACTCTCAAAGGATGACAAAAGATCACCGTTGTCTTTAAGAAGATAATATAATATTAACTTTGACATTAAAATCATAAATACAGAACTGAACAGAAGATGTTTTCAGAGAACTATCACAATGTAAAGCAGGTTATGACGTCAACCCAGTCTTTGTTGCGGGGTCGTTGATCAAATTTCAACTAGTTTTTCCACTAAACAGTGACTTTGAAGGAGAGAGATTAGCAAACAATAAAAGTTAGTGTTAGACAAGTGCAGAGAATTGTTGAGCAGAAAGGATTTTTTTTGAGGTGATGGACACTTTTAAATTGTTTCTTTTGAATTATTAAACGGGCGTGCCAGTGAACTAGCTTAATAGCAAAGTGCTCTTTTACTTTAAACAAAGCAATTACATGCAGGCAATGCACTGGAAGAAATAACTAAGTTTCACCACAAGTTGCAAATCAATGGCTACCAACACAGTAATATTATTTATCAGGGTAAAGTTCCACAGCAGCTATATCTGTATGTCTAGCACTTAGTAACTCCCCTTGACCAAGTACTGTTTTTGCTTACATGGCCTCATACAATATCAACCTTTTGAGATATCACATAAAGCCAGTCAAATTTGAAGTAAAACTTAATCTTTGCATAAAATTATAATGTGTGGGTTCTTTACTGTCCAGCACAATTTTACGCACAAAATATAAAGGGTTGTGACACAGGACCCACAGTCTATGGTCCTTATCTGAGAAGTCTTAAGATGACAATTTGGAGATTTCTTTTAAATCCCTGAGTATTTGCATGCTCAAGTCAATCCCAACACTTCCTGCATGATACAGTAATCCAATGCTTTTTCTACTTAGTTACCTAATCCAACATAAAATCTCTCAATAAAAAGATGGCTCACAAGGCAAACACTGTACCTGGCTGATGTTGAGGTGGAAGCAAGTCATCCCCGCCCAGCAGATCAATAAATGCACTTGGTTCATGAGGTAGATTTGCATTCTCATTACACACTTCGTCATCTCCAAGTAAATCGGTTTCTATAAGAGATTCATCGCCATTTTTCACAGTCTCCTGGGATGGTCCCACATCTGATCTTTTCTCCTCTAATGGCGAATGGTCCAATGAAATCAACTGATCGTCGTCATCTTCATTTAACGCTTCCTGTTTTTGATCTCCATCTGTGGTTTGTGGTTTCCCTTCTTCAGAGTCTTTCTCAGGTTTTGCTTCCTTCCCATCTTCATCTTTGTCTTTTGTTTCACTTTCAAGTGGTAAAGGATTAAGGCTTTTCAACATTTGAAATTGATAAGTCGGCAATCCCTTGAACTGTTCTGATACCTGTGTCATTGTTCTTGAAGTATTTTCCCAAAATTTGAGCAAAGCCTGCTGGTATGCGGCTAGCGTACTTGAAAGGAGGTTACATCTACTGGCAGAAAGGAGATCTATCTTTTGCATGACATCCACTTTTAACTTTTCAAATTTCTTTTTGCCCTTTCTAACCTGACCCTGAACCTAAATGACAGAAATGCAACAACAACAGCAAAAAATTCAATACAAATAGTGTCAATAACTGAGATGGTCATGCATAATACAACTTAACAACTGCATCGCTAAGTGGAATTTGGTTGCCTGAGCCATCCTGGAGCTTCCACTATTGGCAGCCAACTCCAAGATGGAGACTGCACCGATGGCTGGCTAAATCTGGCAAATCAGCCATGAGCCCCCATGCCCTCGAAAAGACAGGCACCCGTCACACTGGTAAACAGTGGAAAGTAGAGGGGGGCAGGGGGAGGGAGGGAAAAAAAAACCCTGCACACTCCTGCCATACCGATGAATAAGCTGTACCACGCAAAGCATGAGGAATCCCACGCATGTGCAAATATAACAAAACCACTGACAACAACTGGCTGCAGTCGGTCCTAGTTGTTAACTCAGTTAAACTGCATTTAACTTCATAAACACCGGTAGATAAGCCGCAACTCAAGTTTAGAAGCTCAAGACTAAGAAAAGAATTTTGACGAAAATTCATACCTGAGGTACTTCTTACTCTGGGGTTGGGGATGATTATGGAAATTTACGGATCGAAATGAATTTTAATCTTAGGTTTGAAAAAGCTGTCTTTAATTACTTCAGTTTTGGGGAAAAAAGAAGCCGACTTCCCTGAGTGAAGTAGCCACTGCGGCCTTTCATCGGCTTTCCGAAATATTACTGAAACCATTACTGATCAAGTTAAGTCTTTGCTTTACTGTTAACCCATTGATGAGTAATATTGGGTGTCAAAGGGTTTTTAAATGCCTCACCAAAATACCAGCTATGAAGCTGCATATTTTTGTTATTTCCTTTGAGGCAAAAAAAAAAAAACATAGAAAGCTGAACAAATCAGAAAAAGAGATGGTTTCACAGATCAGTTGGTAAAACACTGAAGCTAATCCCCTCTTATTACATTCAGTTTTGACAAACATGTGCTCCAGTCAAAATGACAACTTCTTGTTAACAATCAACGACCATACATATTGACAACAATAAAGTTAGTGATAAGGTTAGGATAATCTTAACTGTAGGTTTTACAACCAATTGACTCTTGAACTACATGTACCCCACCCGACGAGTAAAATTGTCTAGCGTTAGACAGAGTAAAATCTATCAAGTCTTATTGTTAGGAGTCTGGGTTAAAGGGGAGTGGATATATAGGTTTGCCATCCACAAGAGAGCTGGTTTAAGTAGATGTATAGGTTTGCCATCCACAAGAGACCTTATTCCAAAATGGCCGTCATTTAAATATTCTTTTGTTTTTATTCAAATTAGCCCTTGATGCCTCGTTCTTGAGCTAAAAATTCAAAAGAATATTTTGCCTTGAACGAAGCATCAAGGTCTAATTTGAATAAAAACAAAAGAATATCTAAATGGCGGCCATTTTGGAATAAGGTGTAGAGAGCTGGTTTAAGTGGATGTATAGGTTGTTAAGATTAAAAAAGGAAAGGACACTTAGATGACCAACATCGTTCCCAGGGTCTCTCTTCACTGCCTCCGTTGTCGTTGAGAAAAAGACAATGGTTCAGGCTGGTCAAATGGCACTTGTCAACAAACATTTTCCCACTGGGGGAAGTGTTTTCATCATTATTTTGATGCCGCAACTGGGCGAAAGCGTATTCGTTTGACAAGGCATTTTTTAAATAAGTAATCTTTATCTAAAGTATCAAAAACGTCAAAAGAGCTGATGTTTTATTCCCACAGGAGATGAATTCCCACAAAAGCGGTCAACCTAAAAACGAGAGCTTTTGTGACCGACAAGACAACTTTAATGTTGAGCAATGATTGACGTTCACATAAAACAATGATTTCGTTAGTGGCTAAAGTTTCTTCAGCACAACACACACTAAGATAAAAGAATACACCATACACTACGTTTGCTTGATAAAAATGTCTCTTTTATTTTACCAGGGCTAAAAATATACACGCTATTAAAACGCTGTACAGTGGTAAAAAAAGAAAACAACAACAATATCTTAACGACATGGACAATTTACACAAAGTTGTTGAAAGATAAATATCGTAAGTCAAAACTGTCTACTTGCTGTACAAGATTGCAACTTTGAAAATGAAAATCAAAGAACAAAATAAAATACCTGCAGATGTTAATACAGTTTGATTTGATGATTTGAGGTCGATACGTGACATAAGAACTTACCATTGTAAATAACATCACCCTGGCTGATCGCTGAACATGTTTGTTTCCCATGGATAAACCTTTCGCTTGTTTTCCTGTACGACAAAATCCTCTTTTCTTCAAAATTGTTGCAAACTATTAGCATTCTTCGTTGATCTGGACCTTCTCACTGGTGAAAACTTGAATGGCGCGATCATATTTTGTGGCATTTGATCAAGTTGAAGACAACTCTTTGCCATTCAAGTTGAATTCCGTATGTGCGGTACATAAAAATACTGCAGTCAAATATTTTGTTGACTGTCATCTGGCCACAAAATCAATTGCGTGCTGACTCCCTTCTTCACAATGTTGACAAGGCCTACATTGCCACCCCTCCCCTAACACACATTTGGTGAACCTCCCAGATTCTGGGAGACACGTGACCAGCCTGAACCAGGGTCTTTTTCTCAACGACAATGGAGGCAGATAAGAGAGGCCCTGGGAACGAGGTTGTTAGATGACATTCATTGCATTTACTTCTGGGCACAAGCAATGTTAAAATTGTGAAAAAAGGAAAGGGAACACTAACTGGCCCTTATCAAAACCAGTGTGCATGTAGTTGACAGCATTTCTAGGCATAGAAGCCAGAAAAAGGATGAGAGTGCCGGACACGAAATGAAAAAAAATAAGAATACTGACCTCTCTAAATTTATCTAATCTCTTGTATTCTTCTGGGTCTAACTCTTTTGATATGTTTGCCATCCACAAGAGAGCTGCCCTGTAGTCTGTTCTAGACTGCTCCATGCGACTTACAGTCTGAAATGTGTCAGAGATTGCGCGATACCTGAACGTTTCAACTTCCTGGTACAATCGTACAAGTGGAGTTCTTAAACTCAACCTATAATAAACATTCAAGGGAAATTTATTTCATATGTATTACCAGCATTCCAGATGAGTGATGCATACATGTAATACAGCTGGACTATCAAGTTACATGTACAAGAAAAATGGCAAGAATCAGTTTAGTGGACTGCATTAACATTTATCTACATGTACATGTAGTATACATTACCTTTGCTGTGCAGAGTAGCTCTGCGCCTTGCCAACAGCAATCATCATTTTTCCAGCTTTGGATTTATCCTGAGAACCTTGCTCTCGCAGAAAGCGCCCCATTTCATTCTCATCTTGAGATAATGCTTAAGGGAAAAGATCAAATAGTTTGCAATATATATATAGACCACAAGAGCCAATGGCATTAATAATACCGGTACTTAAAAGAACCATGACTTTTGAAAAGTTGGGAGAGCTAAAAATTTGGAACTGAAGTTTGTTACATTTTTTATGTATGTAAGAGAACTGATAAACTTTGGAGTCTTCTCAGATAAGGAAAATAGATTATGGCCCATCTTATAAAAACCTTGTTCCTACATTTCATCTAGTATGTAGGACACGAAATAACCACACAATGCTCTCAAAGATCAGGAACATGGCTGGATTAGCTTTAAGTGTTCCCCAGTTAAGTAGAAATACAAAAAGATGTTTGGCAGCTTAGAATGTCCGGGGACAGTACCAGAAATTGAGCTTTAACTTACATGTACCAAACGTCTGTCTTATCTACTTGGAAAATACACTATGCAGTACATGTGACCAAAAAGTCTCCTTCTCTTCTGATTTGATTTAATGCTTTAATTTCAGTGTCCCTAAATGAGCGTCAAGCTCAGAAACACAAGTTTAAGACTTAAAGAAAGTGGCTATTACAATTTAGTTGATTATAAATAAATTATGATTATTTCATCATCATCATTATCATAGAGAAAACTGTTTTCTCTAAAACTGCACCAAGCAACTTACCAAATATTCTATTTTGATAGATTTCTACAGCCTTTAGTATGTCCATGCATGTCTTTTGTATGTGCCTGAAAGCCTGTTGAAAGAACACAATAAACACTAATGCTGTCACATAATGATCTCCCACAGATGTAGCTGCTCCTTGCCAGGCAAATCACATGTATCCCAATTACCACCTTCTAGAGTTACATCGTACACACAGGAACCCTTACATCATATTATCATGGTAATAGATTAAGAACAATCTACGTGTACACTTTAGTCTACCTGTCAGATATTGAAATTTTTGTATGAACACAGACCCTCACCCACTGCTTGCTCATTCTTCAACATGATGTTTTAGTGAAAAAAAAAAAAAAAATCTGCCACTGACATATGCCAAATGTGAGATTAAGGTAAAGTTTGTATCTTGACCCTGAGGTCAAAAACATTTGTCATGTACAATGATGTTGGCAAAACACAGCAAAAGCAAAATAAAGTTCAGGTCGCACCATATTGAATTTCACGGTTAATAGGTTCACATTGTGCAGGATACCACTGACCAGGCCGCTTTATAACTCCTACCTCGAGACGCGCATCCACTTCTAAGTCTCCAGCTACAACAAAAGAGTCCTGCTCTTTTCCCAATTTTTGGATTACTGTCTGTTTTGTGTGCCAGTATTTTTGTTCCACTTTGCCCTTAAATCCTGCTGAGGATGGTCGATAAGGATTGTAGCCATAGTTGTAGCTGTAGTTCCCCTCAAAACCTTCTTCATCATCATGGTAGGGTTGGTATGACCTGTGGTGGTCATCACTGTAGAGAAGTAAAAGACCACATACACAAGTTGTATCATTAATTTTTCTTGCCAGAGTGAATTAAAAACCCTAATGAAATCATGACCTGCAAATTACATGTTCCACTAATTATCTTTGCGGAAGAGTCTTGAATCCCTGCAATTTCTATATTAAGTGAAACTCAAGGATTACATACATGTACATGTAAACACAAAGCTGAAAAACCCTACCAGAGATCACTGCAGCTTAATGACATTATTACAACTCTTCAAGGATTTTAAAGTACACAATTCCCACTTTTTATAACTAAATACCTATACATGTAGTACATAGAGCCAGTGTGGCCCAGTGGTTAGCGCACTTGCCTTGAGATCCGGAGACCCCTGGTTCAAGACCCGCTCTGACCACTTGTTAAATTTGTTCCTGGTAGTCCCTGACCAGTTCAACTTCCCAGCTGCACTTGTAAATAGCCAACTGGTTTGCCTCTGGCCAGTTTGGGATTCTTAACAGTTGTTGTCATTTTTCTGTTTCGTTGTTTCATTAACTGTGTTTCATTGGCTTAGTGCATGACTGTACATTACGTTTTTAAATATTGTGTATGCCAGAGTTCTGGAATAAAAAGGTGAGTCTTGAATCAACTACACCAAATGTGACCTCTCGCAGGAAAACATACATTAGCGTTTTCCCGTTAAACGGCTTCAAGCGTTGGGAAGGTGTTGGCAAAGAAGTGTTGGGTATCTGTTGGGTCCCCGATACAAGTGTTGGAAAAAGCGTCGGAAGTGTTGGAAAACCTGGCGGCACTAAAATATTTACCGTAATAACTGAACACAAGACCTAAAACAATCAAAGATGAACTCCTGAAAATGTTTTCAGACCCAGTGGTACATGAATCACTGTCGTAGTAGCTAAAGCCCTTGATTTCCTGGGATCTTGCCTTAATTAAGAGGTTGTTGCAAAACCAAACATTGGTCTTGTTGATGATCAGGATTGGATGACAAAAGCAACAAGAATGTCACAAACCTTTTCGCAAGGCCTCACATTATATATGCACCACTTTGGCTCAAATGATATAGGTAATGATGGATAACACTTTCTGGCACCACATTTTTTCAGTCCCTTTTCAAGTTCCAGACACAATGTGCTACATGTAGCAACTAAAGATTACCTCTCCTCAGGATCTTGTGCAACCTTCTGATAGGTACTGTTCATTGTGATGAGTGATGACTGATTTTCACTCAATTTCCACTATAATGTAGACAGCCACAAGGTCATTCAAATCTGCCTAAGTAAAAAACAAGAAAGGTGAATGTCAGATGTCCTTATAGAGGTTTTGCACGGAAGCCATGTTGCATGGCAGGAACAATGAAAATGTTTTGCATTAGAAAGAACATTTAGTCCCATAGGAAAACTAATCTATTGTTCCTGCCATGCAACATGGCTGCCGTGCAAAACCTCTATAGTAAACTTGTTCCAAAATTTACTGTGATTTTCATTATTCTGCAGAATCTCATCTTCAAACGGCCAACGGCTTCCATCAGTCCAACTTCCGACACCAAGCCAAAAGTTGACAAAACAAGGATGCCGAAATCAATAATTGATGTGTGACATAACCTACCAATCAGCAGCTTTGGTTACCACCGTACATTTGGCATTCAAACTTGATACCGATGGAAAGTGATGGAATCTACAAGCTATATGAACATATTTACTGCAGAACCTCTAAAAAGATATCACAATGGTATTTCAATTTGAGCTGTAAACTTAAAAAAAAAACTCCAATTCTGATTTCACTTTCCAGAGGTGGAGTTGATCTTGCCGGCTCTGTTTGAAATTTGATTGAGGGAAGCCAAAACGCAGCTTGAAAGTAAGTTTCCCCATAATTATTATTATTAAAATCGCAGTAAAGTTGTTGTCAGTTTTCCCATCTTTGAAAGCCAAGGGAAAAAGTGACCCAATAAAATATTATAATATTATTGTGGACAAGGACAGAAACATGTAAGTGTTTCAAGAACAAAGTTGGTTACATTTAAGGTGATTGGCTGGATCTATTCCTCACAACAAACAAGCTATTGATACCACAAACTCTTAATTTGCAATGCAGGGGTTTCAATGAAATTTGAAGTTGACAGCTGGTTTGAGAAGAGGAAAGGACTAGTCATCATCAAAATGAATTTTAATCATAGGTTTGAAAGAATCTTTATATAAATAACTATTAGGATAGTACAGCACTCTCAATGGTCAATAGCTGTGTTTAGACAAGAGTGTGTAAACATGCTGTGACATCACACTAATTCTGAATGGTTATGTGTTGTCAGACGTGTTCTTTGATTGGCTGGTAGGAAATATGACCATGTATCAAGAAAATCTGTTTCAATCAAGAAGAAAAGCATTTTCCTTCATTTGTTGAATTACTCTACAAAAGCAGTAGAGGACTTTATTCCGTGTTTACGTAACCTCATCTAAACACTCAGGGAGTTGGGAGAATTCTTGACAGTAAGCAAACCATCTAAATGTCTTGAATTCTCTCAACTCCCTCTCATGTTTAGATGAGGCTATGTAAACACAGAAAAAGTTTCTGCTTGAAGTAGACACTTTTTGTCAACTGTCTGTACTTATTGAAACCACAGGTAATGCAAAGAAACCTATGAGAGAGCAATGCAGAACACTTTGTAATGTCAAATGTAGAGCAGACTCACACAACTCACTGTGCAAGTTTGGAAGTCAAGGAAATTTTAGGTTTATTTCATTTTGCCCTTTTCCCTTTACAGGGCTTGATACAGTCGACTAAAACATCTGGAGAAGTCGCAAATTTGTGACTACATTTGTAGTTTTCACCTTTGCTCACTTTTCAAAATAAACGGGTTTGTAGTTGCCACTTTGCTGCTACTTTTGCTAAATCAAATAAAGAAATGAAAAAATTGTTTCTCCACGTGAATTTTTCTTTTAAATCTGACAACATGGGATACAATTGCAGTGAAATTTTGCTATGATGTTACTTTCGTCATTCACCATTTTCAGCGGCTTCTTTAGACAATTATTGCGGGCTCATATTTTGTTTTTAAACCGCTGGCAACACAATAATTATACATTGTGACACCTTTGCAACTAAAATTGCAAAATTGCAACTAAATAAATTATTTCCATATCTAATTGCAAAATTGCAATTGGGTTTTTTATTTTACTGACACCAAGCTCAAACGCCCTGGGATGCTCCCAGTTGAAGAGTAAAATCGTCTGGCGTTAGAAAGAGTAACATCTGTCAAGTTTCACTCCCAGGGGTCAATGAGTTAATTGTGTAAAAATCATAAAGCGATATAACAGTAACAAACTTAATTGTAAGTGTTATAATGGCAAGGATGCATTAGATTACTACAAATTATGTTACAAAGAGGCTTCAATGAAAATAAGAAATAACAGAACAGTTTTCCTTAATTTGTGATAGCAATTGTACTCACATGATTTTCCTTGTGCAATTTGGAATAAACAAGCACTGTCTCGTAATTTTTTTTCAAAGACTACAAATTTTTCTTCATCTTTCAAAAAAAATTACTCTTGCTTATTTATTCCAAATTGCACTTGAAGTCATGTGATTATCTATACAAATTAGGTGGCTTTTAAGTAAAAATAACCTTTTGGGTTTAAGGTGAACTTCAAGTCTTTTTGTATGGCTAATATGTGCAACAAACATCCCTACAACTCACCAAATAGCTTAAAAGGATAAACCATGTAATTCTCTCACATACCTCTATATAATTATTTGACAAAAATAAATGTTATTGTCTTGTATTTCCCTTTGTATCAGGTTTTGACTTAGAAAGACAAAACACGGCATTGAAATAATTATTATTACTTTTCCTTGCCGATGATGCTGAGCAATGTCAAAAAAAATAGCAAATTCTAATTTTATTGCCTTCATGACAACCGGCAGTTCAGAAAATTCAATTACAAATTGCATTTGAAAACTTCGGTGCAATTTAAGATCAACACGAGCATACAATATAGTTCAAACTCTTATTTTTGTACAACAAGGCTGAAGCAGCGTACAAAGCTGTGCCTTTACGAAAAAGCTTTTCCCCTGTGATACGGTACGTGGATTTATTCAAAGGACATAAAATATTAAAATGTTCCTGCTTTTTTATTTAAGTTATACTAAGTAGCTCGTTTATTGCTTAGAGAACAAGACGTCGAGTGCTCACAGAATAAAATCAAAACATGATACAACACAATAAAACAGTAAAACCCTAGCACTGGTGAGATTTTGTTGTTTCGTAATTTTAAATTTTCCAATAAAGAGTTCATCTCTCTTGACCCAAACCGCGTTGATCGCTCGATCAAATTTAGTCACTACTGTCTATCCTTCAGAGAAAAAAGTGCGAGAGAAAAAAAAAACACAGCTGTTGTTTTTGATACTGAGTCCAAAGAAGCGGGAGAATAGCAACGATTTTAAGGAAGAAAGGTAATTAGCATAAGCTCCCTGGAAGATCAAACAGTCAGGGGAGTTTCAGTAGTGACACGACATCAACATGGTGAACAAGAAAAGTAAACCGCCTTTCGCCGCCGTTAAGTCGCAAGAAATCCTGGAGAAATCGAAATAGTTAGATTATAAAGCACTTTACCTGTTTTTCGACGATTCATCAGCGCTGACAACAGAAACGTTTTTCATAAAAAAATCAAAAGCCTTCAATTTCTTTCATGGCAAAAAACACAACAAATATGGCCGCCAAATGCGCGCGCAACGTATGCTGGTCACCACTTCTCCGCTAGCCCGATGGGAAGTCCGTCCACTTATTGAAGATCTCAGTATTCTAGGACGAGGCCCTGACAGGGTAACTTCCGACAAGCGACATGGCTCAAAAAGGGCCTCTGGGACGAGGACGAGAATGAGTACGAGATTCGACTGCCTGTTTTTTGCGAAAATACTTAAAAAACTTTATAACCCGGACGATTAATCTTACTACTTTGTTAGCAGCATAGGTTGCTCAGTTATTCTTATTGCTAGTAGCTGAGCCTTTTTGCTGATCGAAAAATGCCAAAACTGCTACCGTGTTGTTGAATTGTTTTGACACGACAGAGTTTTTGCAAAACCTCGTTCTAAAAAGACGACGGCATCACGTTTTCCCGCCAAAATGACTCTAGTTGGCGCGCGATCACTGTTGTTCTATGAGAAAATCTCGTACTCGTAGTCGTTCTCGTCCTAGAATCTGAAGCTCTCTAATATTGGACGGATGGAAGTCGGAAGATCTGGGACGAGGGGTAACTTTCCTGCCCCCGCCCCATCGTTTTGTCACCCGGCGCAGACCTATCCCACACGCTTCCAATATGGCGTCTGATACGTGTTTCGCGGCAACAACAACAACATCTTCCACTTTCCTTTTTTGCCATTTTTTCTCTCTTACACAACTGCTTTGAGGATCAAACTAAACAAGACGCCTATTAGGGCGTATCCGTGGGATGCACAAACAGTTAAGACAATTGTCCAGTTACAGTGAACTACAACTCCGGGAAACTTCGGAAAATGGCGAGAGATTACCAGAAAGATAAATCAGTAATTCAAGTAGAAGTTATTTGTTGTAAAGACAGAAATAGAGATTATCTCTTATTATTAATGCTACTAATTTGAAATTTGCAAAGGGAAACAACGAGGGTTTATTAAGGGTTATCAGGATACGGGATATTTAGATAAAAAATAATAGGGATACGGGATATTTGGGGAGAACATTAACGGGATACGGGATATTAAAAAAACCGAACTGGCATTATAGAGATACAAAGCACAGGAAATAACGGGATACAGGATATTCAGGTCAAAGATTATTCTTTATGCAGACGATACACAAATTTACATGTCATTTGACTCCAATCATAGTTAACAGAAGGGAATGGTTATGAAACCCGACAAATTTCTTTCTTGTAGGTTTTTGTTCTCTTTTTTGGCCTTGACTGTGCATAAAACACAATAGTTGTTTACTCCGTACTGAGGAACTAACCAACAGAAACGTGTTGGTTACGTAATTCATATCTAGTGTATGAGCGCAAAACAAAAGATTGTGCACGGTCGTGGACTTTCCAACCTAAATCTTGGCATCTTTGTTTGCTCCTTTGATGTTTGCCGAGCTTCCAAACCAGTCCCCTCTTTAACTATGCGCCGATCAACCTGCATTGGTGATGTCAGCAAGTGGATGTTCTCTAACGGCAACTGAAGCTAAATTCAGACAAGACAGAATTTATCGTTTTTGGCTCCCACTTTCATCCTAATTAAGCCATCCCTTCTTCCTGTTCAAATTGGTGAAGATTCACCTGACCTTCTGATTCTGCCAAGAACATTGGTGTAATTTTTGATAAATACATGAGATACGAATCCCAAGTTAATGCTATTTGCAAGTAGTCGTTTTTTCATTGACGCAATACAGTATCTCGCATAAGGAAGTACCTCTCTGTTGACGTACAGTATCAAGACCCTGTTTCACGCTTTCATTACATGTAAGCTTGACAACTGTAACTCAATACTCTACGGTTTACCAAAGAGTCTTATTGAAAAAATCCAGTTGGTACAAAACTGTGCAGCTAAACTTATCTTCAACCAGAGAAAGTACAACCATGTTATGCACCGATCAACTCGAAACTTCAACATCCCCCCCCCCTCCCTCAACTTTTGAAGATTGGATCACTCAAATTCCCGCCCCCTCGGGCCAAAATGGTGTTCAAACGCCCTACCCTATCGTCGGATTAAAATTATCACCCTACGTTAAGCACTCTAGTGTTGCCATCCAGACCTGTAAACAGGTTTTGGTGCTGGAGAGGTGGAAGTGAGTGCCATGGGACCTCTTTGACAAAGCCTGAGATTCTAGGGGGGGTCCAAGGTTAAAATTGGGTTGCTGTGAACTGCATTTTGCACACTTGAGGGCTCTTACCTAGAAAATCAAATAGACTTTGGCAAAGATACTCAGATGAAAATTTTCACTGAAAATACAGACCAAATGAAAAAATTTCTGAATTTGCATGGATGTAGTAGTTTTGCCATGATATCATTTTGTATAGCATGATTTCCTTGACCTACCACTTCTTTTTTTTTTCATGCAGGTAAATGATGGCCCACCCCACTTTTTCCCAGCCGATACCCTCCTGTACTTTATGACCAGTACCACCATTTCCTGGTTCAATGTCATGGGAAGGAATCAGTAACTTTATGGTGAATTGTCCTCAACAGTATGAGCTGTACAGTTTGAATGGCTCATCAAAAAGTTGTTATCAATAGAGCGTTTTCACCCACGTGACTAGCAGCCATTTAAGATTACTGAAACAAAAGAAAGTATTTGCATACAAATAGGGTTGAATTCCCAGAGGATTAGTTTGGTACACCATCATGGCTGCCATTTCTTTGTTTCGGCACACCAACATGGGCGCTGTGACGTCATGTGAAAACGCTCTATAAGCGATCTGATTTCACAAGCGATGAAATCATTAGCAAAAGCAAAGGTACGAATCATGCATTTTGTGAAAAAAGGAGGTACGAATAATCAAGACACTCCTGAGTATGGTTGTTACTGCTCGTGCCTACATTGCTTGTGAAACCCACCTGCTAGAGACCAATCATTTGTTTCCTAACAGCATAATGCACTGGTGGGGGGGCTATGTTTTTGTGTTTGTGGGGAAAAATTCAAAATCATACGTAACTGAGGGGTGCACTTTTTTTAAGAATAGGACAGTTATAGTGGGAGGGACTTTTTAAACAGTTGAGACACTTCATTGATGAAATGTAGAGCATAGGGATATATATATTCTACTAAGACTTTTAAGGTGGCTCAAACCAGTTTGAACACTTTCAAGAGACCTTGTTATTAGCAGGATTGACACCACAACACTTTACAACACCAATGCTATGGTACCATGTGAAACATCAATTATTGCTAAGCAAGATGCAGTCATTTTTGTCATAACAAGTTACCATGGCAACAGGAAATCCTTGCAAAAACATCCTATATTTTGGCTTTAGTTGCTCATATCTGAAAAACGAACTCGGTGACCCCATTTTTGTATTGCACAAAAGTGATTAGCAGACCAAGATGAAACTCTCTGCAAAGTTTAAAAAAGACTTTAAGAGGCAGATTATGAGCTACCTTAAATTTTCAATTATTTAAGGTAACGTTTTACTTCACAAAAATTACCGAATCTTTTTCAGCAATAATTGGTGTTTGATGTGGTACCATAACATTGCTGTTATGTGATAGAGTGTTGCAGTGTCAATCATTCTAATAAGAACGTTTCTTTCAAGTGCTAAATCTGGTTTGAGCCACCTTAAGACTTTAATTTTGATAACTCAGTGGAAAATTCAGAATTACCCCTAAACGTGATGAAATAAGAGCAAAGGGTAGATTCGAACCTGCGACATGTGCGCTTCACGCTTCCATTTCGAGCACATTCGTAAACCAATTCGGCTGCCCGAATGAAACCCGAAATTTAACAGCCCATTGATCGAGTGATCCAGTGAGCACCTGAAGCCCCCTCTCTATACCTCATTGAGACTTTGTCATCACACTGAACACAGGTTTACCAATGTCTAGTATTGCATTTGGGTTGCCTGATTTTCATACAATTCATCCCCAGGGCCCTTCGGGAAATTTATCCTAACAAGGTCTTTTAAATCGGGTTCCCAGGAATTTCTCCAGATAATTTTGGTGAATCGGACTGATGAAGAGGAGGGGTAACAATTTTCATAGAATTTTTGGGTGGATGGGCTTATGTTGACAGTTTTAAATTCTTACAAACTAGACGACCTTTTAGATATCAGCCCTTCACTGCAACAAAGGAAACAATCCATTCAGTAGCCTATGTAGCTAGTGGTATTGTTGGTGCGAGAGGCAAATTAACGAGCAGCAAAGCCACAGGGAGAATGGGGAGGGGAGCTCGTTAATTTGCCTCTCGCACCAACAATAACACCAACCACGCAGGCTACCCATTCAGTACCTTCACCCGCTGAACTAAGACTTCAACCTTCCGCTTGCATTGATAGAGCAGCACAAACAAAAGGCAAAGTTGCAAGAGAAATGGTTTCAAGGGAACCATTCTTCTTGCAAAAGCAGTGTATCATTTAACCTCGCTAATGATCATAATTATTATAATAACACACTTTTTCCATGTTTCGCTTGAGTGTATGAAATATAGACATTGCTTGACTGGCAGTAATGAAGGCTGTGAATATGTCCCCTTCAAACCAGACTATCTAACATCAGATAACACATAAGGCTGTGATGCAAGTATTCATTATATAGACCTAAGCTCAATAATACATGCATTTTGATTGGTCCTCACCTATGATCTATTAGAGGACAGATGCATAGCTGGTGTCAATATTAAAAAAAATTATTTCTTTATTATAATAATTATAAAGTAAATAGATTCCATGTTGCCGTGCACCTGTTCAGAAGACATCAAAATGGATCTATTTGGTGGTAAATGGAACATCTATGACTACTTGATTGGTAAGCAAGCCAACTGGTTTGATTACACATTCCCAGTGACAGCCAAATGTACATGTAACATAATCACCAGTGGAAATTTCCATAATGAAATGATTAAAATTAATGATGTAAATTTCCATTGGTGATTACATAACATTTGGTTCTAACTGGGAATGCATGAATTATTCTATTAAAACTATGATCAGCTTCTCAGGTTTTTCCAAGGGAGAAGTCACTATCTTCCTCTTATCACCTGGATGTCCCACAAAAGCTGCTCTTGTCACTTACCAATCAATGATCTCTTAACAAACAATAAATTTTTATTACTTACTATTAACAACTAATACATGTTAAAGAACAATCACACGTTTTTTTAAAGTCCCGATACTTTTCAGGCATATTTCGGGTGTCATGAAATGCTTTGTGCCTTCACAAGGATTTAAGCTTTCCCATCACAAAACATTGCAATAATTAACAACAATTCAACAAAGTGGAGGTGGCTAGTGGTGGATATTTACCGAGCAGCGAGGCAGCAAGGTAAATATCCCCCACTAGCCAATGACACTGAGGTGATTATAGTAACTGTTGTTTTAGTATTATACTAAAACAGTGAGATAATACAGCACAAAGATATGATTTTAACTCATTTATTCCTGCAAAGATTACAATATTTTTGCCCTCAAATTGCTGGGAAGGAAAACCGGAGTTTGAGTCGCTAATCAGCACACACGTTCAACGCTATCCACTGTTTTAGTTTATACTAATAACTATTATTATTTTGTTTTCATTGGTCTCAAAACAGCTTTAAAGGTTAATTTCTCAGAAGCAGCTGATCATAGTTTCACGAATTACTTTTCAGGCCCAAAAAGTTCTTGGGGTTTTTGAGAAACTGGTCCCTGGTTCAAAAAATTACACATTCCTGTTTTCTCTCAAGGGATCTTAAAAATTCTTCAGGTTCAAAAAACAATTCTTGAAACTGAGATCTGCTCATTCTTGGCTGAAAAAAAAAAGAGCTCTCAAAATTATAGCAAACAAAACAATCATTATTATAACTTAAAACACTTTTCTTTTTAAAAAGACATCAAGCTTTTTATTTCTTCCTGCACTCAAAATTCAGCTACAAGAAATGCCACCAGTTCTTTATTGTTCCTGTTTTTGAAAACCTCAGTTAGAATGCTAAAATAGGAGTCCAAACACAATGGCATTCTGATAAAAATCTCAACTTGCTTTGCAATGTGGGCTTAAGCTCTAATGATTGTTAAGGAGGCTCCCTAGAGTTTTAGGGCCACATGCAAGATGGGCACTAGGATGGCGCATAAAGCCTGAATCACGCCTTTTTCTGACTTTTGTGACGTCTGCGTGACCAAATCCGTAAAATTAACTGCTAATTTTCTTGTGTTCCCTTTGGTAAGGTTTTTTTTTAAATTGGGCCAGTTTTAACCACATACAGTTCCTATCAAATACCCTATATTTGTTAAAATCTGTCAGAGCTAATTGACTATATTAAGAAAAATGACAAATTCTAACAGAATATTGGCAAAACCGTCTGAATGACCTTGACTTTTTACTACTTCAAAATGTCAGGCAATATCATTTCCATAATGTGGTAAAGAATAAAAAAATTCCACCCAAGGAAAGTATATTAAGAAATTTAGGTCACAAATAGGAATTATGTACGCCTGTCATAAGATGTGATGTTGCCATGGTAACGTATTCGCAAACACTCTAGGGGGCCTCCTTACACTAACACACTGTCTTTTGCCAAAGTTCTTTTGTAAACCAGTAATTTTCTCTTTTGTCTGTACTCTCTCATGCCTACAGTGACTTGTCGAAGTTACAAACTCCTTAGGGCAATATGCACACTCAAAAGGCTTGTCCCAGTGTGGGCCCTGTCATGCCTATAGAGCATTTTCACATGACGTCACAGCAGCCATGATGGTGTACCAGACTAATCCTCTGGGAATTGAACTCTTATTTTTATGAAAATACTTTCTTTTATTTCAGTACTCCAATATGGCTGCCGGCCGCTATTGTGATGACTAGGATCACTATAATATTAAGAACCTACAGTGCATCCTGTGTGGATGCATTGATGTCTTTTGTAATGACAGACTGTTTTAAACCACTTCTCAAAATGTTTGCATTTGACTCTCCTCTTCACTGGCCGATTGTTCAGGTGCTGCGTCACAAAACTCTGTGCCGGCAAATTCACTTCTTCTCATAAATGTCACAGTTACGATCTAAATCTTCTCTAACCCATCCCTCACACCCAGCCTCATGATTTTTATAGGTCTGTTCTTGTGAAAATGCCATAGTGTGTGTTAAATGATTACCAAAGAAAGTAAAATTCCCGTCATAAATGTCACACTTCTATGGCTTTTCACCTGTTACTGTGTGCATTTTTCTTTCATGAACTCTTCGGCCTCCAATGCCAGTGAATGCTTCAGTGCAATAGCGGCATTTGTAGGGTTTCTCACCAGTATGTATTCTTTCATGCACTTTATACCCATCTAATGTTTTAAAAAACTTACCGCAAAAGCTGCATTTGTATGGCTTTGCTCCACTATGTATTCTTTCATGAATCAAACAACCTTGTTTCCTATAGAATGCCTTGTCACAATGACTGCATTTGAATGGTTTTATACCAGTATGAATAGTTTCATGTACCTTGAGACCCCTCTTTCCTGCAAAAGGTCTCCCACAATAATTGCATTTGTATGGTTTCAGGCCGGAGTGTTTATCTTCATGACTTCTAAGACCAGATAATGTTAAGTACGCTTTATCACATTGACTACATTTGAATGCTTTCACACCAGTGTGAGTTTTCTCATGACTTTTTAGCACTGATGAAAGGACAAAGGACTTGTCACAAAGACTGCAATGAAATGGTCTTTGGCCAGTGTGAATTTTCTTGTGGTAAATGAAGCCAGTCCTACTTCTGTATGTCTTATCACAATAGTTGCACTTGTATTTAAATCCACTGTGAGTGAATTCATGGCCCCTAAACCCATTCACAGTGGCATACGACTTGTCACAATGACTGCATTGATATGGTTTGAGCCCATAATGAATGTTCTTGTGGTCAGTGAGGGCAGACTTACTACTGAACGTCTTATCACAAGAACTACACTTGTGCCTTTTTTCTTCAGTGTGAGTGTTCTTGTGGTACTTGAGCGCACACAAACTGGCAAATGACTTGTCACAATGACTGCATCGATATGGTTTCAGCCCATTGTGAATGTTCTTGTGGTTGGTGAGGGCAGACTTACTAGTAAACGTCTTATCACAAGAACTACACTGAAGTCTTTTTTCTCCAGTGTGAGTGCTTTCGTGGTACTTGAGCGCAGTCGCACTTGCAAATGACTTGTCACAATGACTGCATTGATATGGTTTCAGCCCATTATGAATGTTCTTGTGGTCACTGAGGGCGGACTTACTACTGAATGTCTTATCACAAGAACAACACTTAAGTCTTTTTTCTCCAGCGTGAGTGCTCTCGTGGTACTTGAGCGCAGTCGCACTTGCAAATGACTTGTCACAATAACTGCACTGATATGGTTTCAGGCCGTTATGAATGTTCTCGTGGTCAGTGAGGGCAGACTTACTAGTGAATGTCTTATCACAAGAACTACACTGAAGTCTTTTTCCTCCAGTGTGGGTGCTTTCGTGGTACTTGAGCGCAGTCGCACTTGCAAATGACTTGTCACAATGACTGCATTGATGTGGTTTCAGGCCGTTATGAATGTTTTCGTGGTAAGTGAGGCCAGACTTACTTGAGAATGTCTTATCACAATAACTACAATGGTGTCTTTTTGCTCCAATGTGAGTGCCCTCGTGGTATTTGAGCCCAGACACACTTGTAAAAACCTTGTCACAATGACTGCATTGATAAGATCTGGTTTGTTGGGAAGATGACTCTGACTTTGTGTCCATAGCATAAGGCAGAGGAAATACCAAGTGCCCTAAAGATTTAAGACTAAAACTTCAGCATGATCAAATTGATTCTGGATTATGTTGGACCTTAATTAAGGATAGTGCCTACTATTGTTATTACCCATGCGTTCTGCTCATCTTGAAATACTCCGGTTTCCTATGGGTGGTGCTTCCTAATACAGGGATATTTTTGCGTGGTTGTGGAGAAAGCAGAAATTAGCAAACCATGCATTTTTCAGAGTTTATTATTTAGCTGCAATTTCGAAAAGAACGCACACATTACTTTGTACTATAAAGCTTTTTACAAATAATGTTGATTAATCTAAGTATCTTTGAAAAATGCATGGTTACTCCAAATTTTTTTTGGATTTCAATAACACTTGTTAAGACCTTCTTTTCCCGTATATTCATAAACAGCGCAAAAATACCTTTGAATATTAATAGGCACCATCGTTAAGAATCTCTAGAAATGATATGGAAAGTTCTCAAAATGACATCACAAAGATCAATCTATTTCTTGACCACAACAAGGTCAAACCAAAACGTAAATTCTTCAAAAACATTAAATTACATCACTGTAAAATAACAGTATAATTGTAATATAAGCTTAAGGAGGCTTAAAAGGGTTTTTAGCTGCTCACGCATGCATAACCTACATACGGCATAACTGAGAAACACGAGTCAGCTGAATGAATTAACTTTCTATCAAAAGTAGCATGCGCAACACCCCGGAAGTGAAAATAAATAAAATTGTGCGGATCGGAAATAAAACCTGTCGAAAAAACTTGTCTTTACCTCGAAATCTTGCCGGGAGACATATCTTCGCTCACTCATGAAAGATACTTTCAGCACTCAAAGATAAAATTTGTATCCCCGCACGGCCATGTAATATCCTCTATGTCATACTCTTTAAGAAGTTAAAGAATTTAGGGAGATTTCCAACAAAG
>OX421458.1:3352435-3359935 GCA_949126865.1 Montipora capitata | reverse complement strand
ATTAGTAGGGCTAACGCTCACATGGTTCATATGGGGTACAAAACTAGTTCTTCACATTACACTCTATTAAATCAGTTAAGTCTGTTGAAATATAAAGTGCTACACGGCCAACGTTTGTAAAAACGTAACCCTTCCTTGTACTTGTACATGTTCATTGTCGTCACTTTAACATCTTCAGTTCCCACGACCTGCTCCTGTCTGACCTTGTAGCTCAGTCGGTAGAGCAGCAGTGATCTAACCCAAAGGTTGTGGGTTCAATTCCCACCCTGGTCAGAGTTTTTCTCTGTCCTTGTGTGGGCCCATTCCATTAGTAGGGCTTACGCTGACCTGGTTCATATAGGGTACAAATCTAGTTCTTCACATTACACTCTAATCAGTTATCCTTGTGTGAACAGAATTAACTATGAGAGGGTGATGTGAAGTGCTATCTTCTACCCATATAAACCATGTGAGCGTTAGCCCTACTAATGGAAATGGGCCCACTCGAGGACAGAGAAAAACTCTGACCAGGGTGGGAATTAAACCCACGACCTTCTTGTTAGATCACCAGTGGTCTACCGACTGAGCTACAAGGTCAGACGGGAGAAGGTCCTGGGAATTGACCCTGTGTAATTACGCATGCATTTTGACGCTATTTCCGGTCTGCATTTGCCGTCCTCCTGGGGTTGAGGAAGTGAAAACAAGGAGTTTGACGTTGTTAGGAAAACGTGAGCATGTTTCTTTCTTTATTTCTTTCATAAATCATCATTTTTCCTTTTCGAAAAAGTCAAGTGTGAAAAGTGTTGAATCTTTAAATGTTCCTCGGTACAAAAACGTTTTGGCGGCTCTAAAAAGTCAATTTTTATGGTCGCCCTTTAACCCTATCACCGCCATAAATGCCAATAGGCTATTTCCGAGTTCATGGCTGCCTCCTCTTCAAAGCGAGTCTAAGTGCGAAGTTTTTGTGATAGTAATTGGTTCTACTTTACATATGAATAAAAACTAATTTTCATAAGAAAAACTTCGCACTTAGACTTGCTTTCAAGAGGAGGCAGACATTAACTCGGAACTGGCCTATTGACACTTACAGGTTTTACTCTGTCTAACGCCAGACGATTTTACTCGTCAATGGGGGAAGCCCTCGGCGGTAAAAGGGTCAAAGCAAATAAATTTCATGTTGTCGTGCATCTGTTCAGAAGACGGCAACAATCATCTAATTGTCAAGTGAATCTTGCATGACTACTTGACTGGTAAGCAAGCCAACTGACGTTTGATCACGCATTCTCAGTGCCGGAGCCAAATGTAACATACTTTCCAACATGAAACAATAACAATAATTTCATGATGGAAATTTTTATTACTGATTACATGACATTTGGTTCTCCCTAGGAATGTGTGAATTATTCTATTAAAACAATACGATTAGCTTCTAAGGTTTTTCCAAGAGAGAAATCACTTCATCTTATCACACTTGGGTGTTCTGCAAAAGCTGCTCTTGGAAACTACCGATCAATGCTCCCTTTATAATCAATGTTTATTACTTAATATTAACAACAAATAAAAGCTGAAGTACAATCACACCTATTAGGGCCTGGGGGCGTTTCTCGAAAGTCCAAAAACATTTTGGGCGTATTTCGGGTGACACGAAACGCTTTGTGCATGCGCGCCTTTAAAAGGAAAACAATGGTCTCGAAAAAATTTTTAAAGCGCAATTTCTCAGAAGTAGCAGACCAGTTTCACAAATAACTTTTCAGGCCCGAAACGTTTGTGGGGTTTTTGAGAAACCGGTCCCTGGTTGAAAATACTACACACTGCTGTTTTCTTTCAAGGGGTCTTGAAAACTCTTCAAGTCCAAAAGGCAATTCTTGAAACTAAGATCTTCTATGGAAAGCCGCACAATTATGGCTAAGTTTCAGATCTTAAAAAACTTCTTTTAAAAGACACCAAGTGTTTGATTTCCCCCTGCACTCAAAATTCAGCTACAAAATTTCGAGACCCTCAAGAAATTGCCACCAGTTCAGGCTTTATTTTGTTATAGTTAACTTGTCTTGTTAGACTACTTAGTGGTTTTAGAAATCAGCAAAGCTTAGATCAAATTAGACGCACAATGCTTTGCATTTGCGGTGTTAAGCTCCAATGATTTTCAAACTAACACACTGTCTTTTTGCCTTTCTTTTGTAAACTCTCCACTGACACCAAACCATATGTGTCCAATCAAACAAGATTTAACTGTTTTCAGATAAAATGTATCATTGCGCCATTTAGCATTCATGACAACGACCCCCACAGTGTCTTGAAAGGCTAGGCACTTGAGTATTTGAGTATTGCATGCTACACTGTACAAAATGCACAACAAAAATACCACTTTTAATTATTACAGTGCCAATCAAACTTTAAAAAGGGCCTGATCTTTAGTTTAAAAAATATTCTTGTCTCAGTTCTATTTTCTTTTGTCTGTACTCTCTCACACCTACAGCGACTCCTTAGGGCAATATGCACCCTAAAAAGGCTTGTCCCCAGTGTGGGCCTTCTCATGCCTATAGAGCATTAATTTTTCACATGACGTCACGGCAGCCATTTTGGTGTCCCAAAACAAAGGAATGGCAGCCATGATGGTGTACCAAACTAATCCTCTGGGATTTGAACTCTATTTTTATGCAAAAAACTATCTTTTGTTTCAGTACTCCAATTTGGCTGCTGGTCACGGGAGTGAAAACGCTCTATTGTGATGACTAGGATCACTATAATATTTAGAACCAACGGTGCATCCTGTCTGGATGCATTGATGTATTTTGAAATGACAGAACGTTTTAAGCCACTTCTCACAGTGTTTGCATTTGTGAAACTCCTCTTCAATGGCCGATTGTTCAGGTGCTGTGTCACAAAACTCTTCGCTGGCAAATTCATACTTCTTCGATCACAAATGTCACAGTTGCAATCAAAATTTACTCTTACCCATCCCTCCCATCCGGTGACTGTCTTTGTTCTGTTGTACTCATATGCATCGTCTCATGTCTCTTGTAGGTGCTTTGATGTGTAAACGCCATATCACAGTAAGCACATTTAAAAGGTTTTTCGCCACTGTGTGTTCTCTTGTGTATTATATGACTGCCATAGTAAGTAAAACTCTTGCCGCAAATGTCACATTTATATGGCTTTTCACCTGTGTGCCTTTTTCTTTCATGAACACTTCGGCTTGCATAACCAGTGAATGCGTCATTGCAATAGCGGCATTTGTACGGTTTCTCACCAGCATGTATTCTTTCATGCATTTTATACCCACCTGATGAGTTGAAAAACTTATTGCAAAGGCTGCAATGGTATGGCATTGCTCCAGTATGCATTCTTTCATGAATCAAACAACTTTGTTTCCTGTAGAATGCCTTGACACAATGACTACATTTGAATGGTTTTATACCAGAATGAATAGGTTCATGTCTCTTGAGACTAGACTTGTCAGCATAAGCTCTCTCGCAATCACTGCATTTGTATGGTTTCAGGCCGGCATGACTATTTTCATGCCTTTTAAGATCAGATAACCTTGTGAATGCTTTATCACATTGGCTACATTTGAACGCTTTCACACCAGTGTGAGTTTTCACATGAGTTTTTAGCACCGATGAACTTATAAAGGACTTGTCACAATGACTGCAATGGAACGGTTTTTGGCCAGTGTGAATTTTCTCATGGTAAGTGAGGCTTGCCTTACTTGTGTATGACTTATCACAATAGTTGCACTTGTATCTTCTCAATCCACTGTGAGTGATTTCATGGTCATTAAGCCCAGTTACACTGGCAAATGACTTGTCGCAATGACTGCAATGATGTGGTTTCAGCCCATTATGAATGTTCATGTGGTAAGTGAGGCCATGCTTACTAGTAAAAGTCTTATCACAGGAACTACACTTGAGTCTTTTTGCTCCAGTGTGAGTGTTCCCGTGGTACTTGAGTGCAGACACACTTGCAAATGACTTGTCACAATGACTGCATTGATATGGTTTCAGCCCATTATGAATGTTCTCATGGTAATTGAGACCAGACTTACTCGATAATGTCTTATCACAATAGCTACAATTGTATCTTTTTGCTCCAGTGTGAGTGGTCTTGTGGTACTTGAGCCCAGGCACACTTGTAAAAACCTTGTCACAATGACTGCATTGATAAGATCTGGTTTGTTGGGAACATGACCTTGAATTTTTGTCCATAGCATAAGGCAGAGGAAATGCCAAGGGTCCTAAAGATTTAAGACTGCAATTTCAGCATGATCAAATTGATTCTCGATTGTGTTGGACCTTAAAGTGCTACTACAACCCAAAAAACAATTCTTTTTTTCTTTGGATTTCAAACTATGTTAACTGAACAATAAGAAACCCAATTTTAAGTTCTGATTTTAAAAAGACACCTGTTTATTTTAACTGGAATTTTCTAATTTATTGGTACGCCATTACTAACTTTAAAATCTTGAGAGATCTGGGTCGAGGAGAAAATGAAGTCAAAGACTCACTAGTTTAAGAATGCAATGCATTTGTACGTGGCTGAATTAATATGCATGTTTTGCATATATAATAAAATGCATTTACATGCTGAAATTTTAAGCTAGTAAGTAAATGACGTCATTTTCCCTAGATCCAACCCTCTACATCTGAGGGCCAATCGGTCAGTTTTGAACGTGAGTTATGGCGGACCGTGAAATCCAAAACTTACACTCAAAATAAACAGCCTTTGGATAAAACTCAAAGCTCAAAATTTTGCCAGTTAGGTGTTAAGCGAACACACTTTCAAAATCTGAAGAAAAAAGAAGAAGTGGTTTTTGGTCATAGTAGCACTTTAAGGACAGTGCCTACCATTGTTATTGCGCATGCATTCTGTGCATCATGAGATACTTGCATTTCCTATGGGTGGTGCTTACTAATACAGGTTCATTTTTGCTTGGTTTAAGACTTTGCAGAGAAAGCAGAACTTAGCAAGTTCTCAACAGGCGGTAAACATGCATTTTTCAGAGTTAATTAAGCTTCAATTTGGGAAAGAAGGCAAGACATTGCTTTGTACTTTAAAACCACTTTACCAATATTGTTGATTAGCGTATTGTATTTGATTAAGCACCCAACTTCGAATAAGCGCCCACCTCGAATAAGCCCCCACCCTGAAGGTAGAAAAAGTTAATAGGCGCCCAGCCTTGAATAAGCGCGCACCCCACCACCCCACCCCCAAGGACAAGATTGCCTGGCATCCATCCAGCAAGCCCTAGCAGCTTCTCGCATGACTGACCCATTTTCTGACGTTACATTGTCAGATGTCGAGGAGGCAGCACCACAAAGTTCAATTCTTGAGTTTAGCGACAATGACATTGAAGTTGATTGAGAATTATGATAGCTAAAGAGACTTCTGCGAAGACCGAACAATGAGTTGTTAGTCCTGGGCATACGTAAACCGAACAATGAACAGCTACAATTTATATGCTTTAATATTTTGTAAATGTTTTTGTTGTTATAAAATAAACTTTTTACTTACTGAAAATGGTGAGAATTTAATAAGCGCCCAGCCTTGAATAAGCGCCCACCCTGAAAGTCCAAAAATTGAAAAAGTGCCCTGGGCGCTTAATCGAATAAATACAGCAATTATCTTTAAGAAATGCGTGGATACCCCGGATATTCTGTTTGGATTTCAATAACACTTTGTTAAGATCTTCTTTTCCGGCATATTAATAATTAGCATCACGCAACTAGTGGACTAATGCAAATGCTGATTTTGATTGGCTACGCTAAGTAATAGTCCTGGAGTAGCGAAAAGCGTGATGCTTTCTTTCTTTTTATTCCCAAATAAATATATTTTCAACTTGCATTTGCTAACTTTATTATTGCCCTTTCTGTCCGACTAGTTGGGTGATACTAAAACAATTAGACCCTTCGCCCTCAAGGGCCACGGGTCATTCGGCTTCGCCTCATCGGCTACTGACTAATTGTTAAACAGCGCAAAAATACCTTTGAATATTAGTAGGCACGTTGACAAACTCTAGAAATGATATGGAAAGTTCTAAAAATGGCATCGCAAAGATCAATCTATTTCTTGACCACAACAAGGTCAAACCAAAACATAAATCCTTCAAAATCGTTCAATTACATCTCTGTAAAATAACAGCTGCATAGTGTAATTGTAGTACAGAACGCCATCGGCCATTATCAAATTAATTCTCTGTCTTAGATAAGCTTAACCTAAAATTTAGCTCAGTTTACGATCTGCACTTAAAGCAACCGAGCTGAGTCAGACCTATCTATACAAATTTACTTCCTTATGCGAGTAAAAGGGAAATGAACACAGCCACAGTACTGTAGGATCGATCGAAAAGTAGAAACCCAGAATCTAGGAGTTAAGAAGAATGGAAGCCGGCCATCACGAAATTTACAAACATAGCATCTTTCCGCAATTTATCGATCATTTCGTTACAAGGAGAGATGAAGAAGAACGAAAAACAAACTTACCTGATGCTTGCCACAGTGAATCGATAAAAACCTGGCTCAAAAAGAGAAATATAAGTTCATGTCTGTATCCAGAACACCGCACATGAGTATACACCGCATCCAGTCTGTTCCAGGCTCCAGATAGTCCAGGTGATCTGGTGACGTAATTTAGAGGACTGGGAAGAAGAATTTTGACGCCGTATCCCACAACCGCGCGCGGCCTTAGGTGTTGTTTCCATTTCCATCGCCAAAACTCAACAGATCATTCCGTGTCTACCACATTTCCTGTTACTGAGTGAACATTCAAGTAGACCCCGAGCTCTAACCTCGCCTCTGCCATGTTGAATTCGAAAATAAGGCCGTGCTGAAGCGTGATAGGGATCATGGGAAATAAACATATTCTTTTGTAAAAGCCGAACCCCAATGTCTGGACTCGCAGGACTCGAATTAATAACCGCTTCACTTATAGTAAGGACACTTGAACCGTGAACACTTGACATTTTTGTGTACATTGTTTTTTTCGACGACGAAAAAATAAAGGCTCTTCTTATGATGTATAGTGTTACATGTATAGCATTTTTTAAGTGTAAAAACATTAAAAACTCTTGTCAAAAGGACGAGCCCACATTCTATAGTCACTAAAAAATGTACAACAAAATATCAAGTGTTCATGGTTCGAGTGTCCTCACTGTAAAGGGGCTACAATACTCGTCACATTTGTTGGAACACCCATCCCCGTTTCCCCCTTCCTCCAATGTTGATTTCCACAACTACTAGTAGTCGCCCGAAAAATTCTCACACAACATTGAATTGGGGGAAGGGGGATGTGGTATAAAATACGATCTTGTAACACGATGATTCTGACCATTCGCTAAGTGTTCCAACTAAATATGTCTAATATTGTAGGTATCGGAGAGGCTGAACATTTACGCACGCATGCGCTGACGGAATGTTTGAAGACGAGACGAGAAAAATATGCAGTACCTCCAGACGTGGCGCTGGAGCGTCGTACCAAACGAGTCATCCCGGGATTTCGGCCCGTGCGATCGCTTTTGGACGCAGT
>OX421458.1:3344935-3347435 GCA_949126865.1 Montipora capitata | reverse complement strand
TTTGAGGGTCACCGAACCGGAACTGCCTTTGTCTTTTTCGGAAAAGATGGTTTAAAAATAGATCGGGCTGTAAAAATGCCATGACATAGGCCCAGTATGGGAGTTGTAGGCTCCGTGTCATGGGTTCCTGATTTTAGAGAGTCTTATTGCCTTAAGCTTGCTGTACCGTTCCCATGACAACACTTAGGGACTTGCCACCATTACAGCCTGTCGCTGCAGAAATTTGACAGGTGATTCAGATGTCGAACTCAATCCAATTGAGTTGGACATGGCAAAAGTGCGACGTTTGAATCGCGCCTTTTTTTACTGTTCGAGAAACATTCGTGTTTTACTTCTATGAATGTCTCTAGACAAAGGAAGTCCAATTCTTTATTAAACAATAAGCATACTTCTTAAAAATCTCCAAGGAATTGTTTTTAATCTTTTTCTAAATTTCGAGCACTATGTGAGCACTTATTTCTATTTTTGAAGCACTTGTTTATTATTTTTTTCCCGAAAAAAAATTCTGAAAAATTGAAAACTGTTTTTCTTTGTTTCCCGCCATAATCTGCGCGCGAAAAATGATTGACGTGTCACGTCAATCACACGTGAAACGATTGGGTGTCAATTGACCACTTTTAGGAACACAATCCGCGAAGGCCTAGGCTCAGCATAATTGGCTTTCAAGTAGGGGCGGAGTTATTCAGCAAACCATGAACTGCACGCGAACGCTCGATTTTCTAGGGGTTTATTCATTCTCGTCACCAGAGCCTCGGATCGACCCAAGGCTCTGGGAAACTCCATGTAGGAGAACATGCGCTATAGGGTTCTTACAGCCAAGATTTGGCTATTTCAACCTTACGGCGCCAGCTCACTCCTCGTGCTCACATGAATGCACCAATTAGAGACGCTTTTGAGTGTTCTTCACGAAAACCAATGAGAAGACCCTTTGTTTCAGGGTTCCCCAGAGCTCTTCTCTTCCTCGGTCAATAGAAGAGCTCTGGGGTCGATATTGGGGTTTATTTTGACGCCAAAATTACAACTTCTCTTCCAAATTTTCAGTCCTAATAGATGATTGTACTACCCCAAATGCCGTGTGAGGAATTTTTCGTTTGTCTTCGGAGACTGATTTTATGGCACTTTTTCTGCCCAAATTAAGTATGAAATGAGAATTTCGACTTAAGTGCGTGAAATTTCCTTAAATTCTTGACTTATCAAAACTTCCTCACACGGTATTTGAGTGCATTCATCTGTGACTAAGATGCTACAAAGTGCGGTTATTTTCGCAATAAAGTGAAGGGGCAGGAGCTTCTGCAGCAGGCTCGGTCCTTCTGAGTTTAAGGCCTCAAAACTTAAAGGCAATACTAAATACCAAAAAACTAAAACTTTATTCAAATAATTCAATCTATTAGCTTTAATATGATGTATAGTTTGACCCCATACAAAAAATAGCGGCGCGACAATTTCATTTTTCCGCGGACACCTCATTTTCCCTTACCGAGACCTTAATTAATAGAAGAATATCATTACGAGGCCCTTATCGGAGATATCAGCGGTTTTGCTCCATAAACATGGCTAAGGGGTCATTTTGTATCGAATTGACCCTTAAGCCTCTTTTGTATGTAGTTTAAGCAACTTGCTTAAACTACATGCAAAAGAGGCTTAAGGAGAAAATGTGCCTGCAGGCTCAACTCCAATAAGGTCACAATGTGCCCTATGATTGTGTTTTTAAATTATTTTCTTCGTTCAAACCATATTTGGTAGGATGCATTATTGACCGTGGCTCGTCAGGCTCGACTACACACCCTGGAGAATGTGGTGAAAAACCTTAAATAACAATGACCACAACCAAGGTTTTCTGAGCCCGCGAGACTGAGCACCCCCAGCAAACCATTGTTTTAACGAAAACCGCTGGTCAGCAACCGAATGTGGTTGCATACATTATCTCCATTTACAAACATTTGTACGCGTCTCAGGCGTCTTTTGAACCCGAGAGAAGCTACTTATCATAATGGCTGACAGTGGAACATTGAAGAAAATCCAGACTTCCCACAAAGAGCAAAGAACGCTGTCCTCTTCACTCACACAGCTATTGTAAACCTAGAGATGCACTCTGTGTTATGGATCTTGCCATTGATTTGTTGCATTTGTCTTGTATGTAGCTATGTCTCTTCAGTTTATACTATTAAGATGGGTAAAAAAGTGTTTGCTTTCGCTAGAGAAAAAAGAGCTACCCGTCGACGGTATTTCTAGCCAGTACATCGAAGATATCTCGCTTTCCAGTTCTCATGTTTGGTTAACAACTACTTATTAAGAGAGAGGAATGTCGTTATCGCTAGGTCAATAGCTTGAAATTTTCCCGTACAGACCAAACGTTCGAGGAAGTAAACTGTTTATTATATGGCTTTAAGGGTTCATACAATCGGAAGGAATCACTTCACATCCGGCAATGCAGTAAGGTTCATTTTTTCGTTTGACATCGCACTAATAAATAACGCGTATCCCGTATACTTATTGTCGA
>OX421458.1:3327435-3339935 GCA_949126865.1 Montipora capitata | reverse complement strand
TTTCCTGAGTAGATTTATTTTTTTACCACAATTGCTTGTAATCTCGCAATCTGATTGGCTAATTTGCCGTTGTCGATGAGAGTCTAGACAGCGCTGTACGCGTCATGCTCGCGTCATTTTGTCAGGCAATGTAAAAGCCAATCAGGAACGCCCATTTTGCGAAATACACCAATCATATTGCGAGAAAGTTATAGACAACGCTTGCCCTTTCTTTGAGTCATGATTTTGGTCACGCGCTGAAATAAAAACTTTCTTTGGCTTTCTTTGACTGCTGCGCCTCGTGAGTCCACAGCATTTTGACCACTGTGATGACGAATATCGTTGTCGATAAGAGTAAAGACAGCGCTGAACCACTTTCGATTTGTTAAATAGAACGACGACTTTCTTGGGAGATTCAGCACTCCCACTGTTTTATAAGCCAATCAAAACAAAGCTATCTCAGCGTCAAGGGAATTATGACACTTTTTGGAGGAAAATCCTGTTCCTAAAAATAAATTTACTCGTGGTTGACTAAAGGAATTGATGGAGATAGAGGTTTTCCTTGACGAGCTCCTGTCATTGCATAAGTTAAGTCCACTGACTTTGACCTTTACCAAAAGACCGGGAAAGTTAATAGCATATCTCACCTGTTTCCCTAGAAATAAGTGGATTCTCTGCATAAAGCGCCCAGCCTTCTGAGAAGGAAATGTACCTGGTTTTAAGCAATGGTGCCACTAGGGGACCACACCAGTCCCTAAACAAAGTGAGAATATTGTGAGACAATAAACCAAAGTTTTGCGACCTTGGACATTTCAAAATAAAAAGATCTGACCAACCTTAATTTCCTTCAATTTAAATGATGAGACTAATATTGTTATTGCGCATACGTTCTGCGCATCTCGAGATACTCGGGTTTCCTATCGGTGATGCTTACTAATACAGGGATCTTTTTGCGCGGTTTAAATTTATCCGGAGAAAGTCGATCTTGGTAAGTACTCTTGGTGCCCAAAAAATAATTGGGGGTAACCATGCATTTTTGAGAGATAATTAAACTTAAATTTGAGAAAGAACGCCATACATTGCTTTGTATTTTAAAGCTGTTTACAATAATTATTCATGAATTATCTTTGGAAAATGCGTGGTTACTCCCAATTTTCTTTTTGGATTTCAATAACACTTGTTAAGATCTACATTTCCTGCATAATCATAAACGAGGGCAAAAATATCTTTGAATCAGTAGGCACCGTCCTTAACTTCGAATATTTTCAATCGTTATAGCGGTGCGCGCGGAGCACCATTTGGCAAAGAAAATATGGTAACCCCTCCATGTATGCTAATGTGAAACTCTGTGGTGCAACGCGCGTTTTTTGGAGGGAGAATTCTTGATATTGGGCATTCATGTTATGGTTAATTGACATCTGCCCAAACAAGGTATCCGTTGACCGGTATCAAGTGACCATATAGCGGGCTCAAGTTCAAAGCTCATCGAGGTCAGTTTTTTTTGTAAATTGACCGCTGATGAAGTACTGGTTATCGATTGGATCGCAGGCTCAAGTCACGTTAACTTATTGTAAGAATAAATAAGACAGAAGCTCCGCTTTTAGGCTTGGCTAAATCTATATATTATTAACATAAATCTCAGTTTTCACCTACAGAAAACATATTTTGCGAGTTTCTTCTCAATAATTCCTTTTCTAATGCGCCGCAAAAGGGAAAAGTAACAGTCATTGCCAACCTCGTTCAGGTTGTAATGTTTTCCTTATTTTAACGGTGCATTAAATTTTTGAGCGAATGTGAGCATTGTATATAAATGGTTTTCACCTGACATCACAGCAGCCATGTTGGTGCACAGAACAATGGAGAAAAAAGTCTTTCAGGAATTTGACTCTATTTTAATGCAAAACATGAGCAATAATTTGCTATTTTTTGTACACAAACATGGCCGTCTCATCACGTGATTGAAAACCATCTATATGTTGTTGAAATTGCATCCATTGGAAACTCGGGAAAAATCCGATCTCCAGATAGGATTTGAACCCACGAACCTCCATGATTTAGTCGGATGCTTTTAATCACTGAGTTACTAGAGACTCTCTGGCGAGCAAGGGTGAAATGGCGATGCAGTTATGAGTGATGCTGTCAATAGTTATTTGATTTTGTAACTGCGCGATGCAATTCGAGTCAAAGACCCACATTTCACCCTTGCTTGCTTATCATAGAGTCTCCATTGAGTAACCGGAGGGTCCGGAGGGTCGTAGGTTCAAATCTCATCTGGAGCTTGGATTTTTACCAAGTTTCCAAAGGATGCAATTTCAACAAAATATACATTAAATTTTCGAGAGTAAAAAACTTGAAAACTGAATTCCAAGAAATGTTGCTATAAATTTAAGAAATTAAGGAATGAACAACTTGGCGCTAGTTCGAAGAGTTACATTGATCGCGCACGTACGAAGTTTTATGAAATGGCTAATAGCCAAAGTCCATAAGCCACAGATGTCGATCTGCGATGGAATGCTGCCCATCAGTCAACGGTATATCCTGGTTTTAGAACGGCTGCTGCTGAAATGTGTTGCGGAAAAAAATACGTGGCATAATAATGTTCGGTGCCCGATCCATGATTTTGCATTTGCCACTACTAATATATTCCTCGGGCAGCTACTTAGTGTCAGCCACTCAGAGACATTGTGGTCATCAGAATCTTATTCTGTCACAGTCCTTAGTGGAGGAAGTAACAGTCGATTGCTGAGTAACCTCCTGCGGTCACAACATGTCTGAAAAGTAAATGTAAAGGACTAATCGACTTACAAAAAATTTTCTACGTGTCCCTGTAGTTGTAGATGATGCCCTGGTCTCGCTTCGTGAGCGTTCGTCGTCCACTCGGAATACTTCGGGCCCATTCGGTCCAAAAAGAAAGGCATTCGAAAAAATGCTGGTCGATTGCATCTTCTGTAACTGGAAGTATAACTCTGAGCTGAAGTTGTCGGCATAAAGTTACCTGATATCGCCACCGGACAGACCGGGGTAGTCTTAAAGGGACCAAGGGGCCAGTGAAACATCTTCAGGAGCTTGGGTTCTAATTGACAGAGTGTACTGCGTGAAAATTCAAACCATCGCTGCAATGCGGCGTAACGAACAGGACAGAATTCACGTGCATCTACAATGAAAAAGAATATTACAATTGGCATTGTGAAGTTTATTTACTAATGACTCATGAGAGTGACAACAAATAGAATTATTGTATAAGTAAAGAGCTAGTTGCTACGTCGATGGGCCAAAGGACAACTAAAAATCAGAATCCACCTGCAACCTCGGTATCACCAGTCGGATGCTCTACCCATTGGGCTAAAAGAACTCCAGTGGAGTGAGATTGTTTATAAAGGTTCTTAATGAACAATGTGTCCCATTGGTTTGTGAGTTCTACAATATCACACGCTTCAAATTTCAGAAGCAACTATGTTTAAGGTCAGGAGCCCATAAGTAGGAGCTTGCCTCCCCCATACAAGCCCTATGAGTCAACCTTTGCCCGTATCTTTCTATTTTTAGAACCAACCCTTCAGCAGGAGACTCACATTTACATCAATTCGCACAATTTGTGTACATTGTTTTTGTTATTTTTGTCTTCGTTAGACAATGGCTTTATTCTGATTGGCCATTTTAAACAGTGCGTGCAGTGGCGAACAACTCGTGTTGTTCTAAAAATAGAAAGATACGGGCAAAGGTTGACTCAAAGATATAGTGCATATGGAGGCTCCTACTCATGGGCTCCTGTTAAGGTGCAATGCGCCCAGCGGGTGTTAAGGAGGTCGAAGGGTTCGGTTCCTGCGTAGGACGCGGACTTTTCAGTTGTCCTTTCGCCCGTTGCTAAGCAACTAGCTTTTCATCCTTCTCAAGGGCGCATTACACCGTTAACCATCGGTAGTTGCAGACAGTGAGTCACATGATATCACCATGGGACACACATGGGTAGTTTTTAAGGGACCTATGGGCCAGTCAAACATCTACAGGAGCTGATACAGCTGACATCCTGTGTCAGCTCAAACGTTACCCAAATCAGCAGTATTTGCGTCTCAGTTATGAATTAAATTATTAAACCACAACTTCATTTCAAAGGCAGAGTCACAATGGCTCGCCCGCCGCCCGCCATCTGTGAAAAACGATTCAAATTTTCCACTCGAATTGTGTCTAACTTAAAGAGTGCTACAAACGCAGGTACCTGTAAAGCTGACCAAGGTGTAGATTGACAGTTACCTTCTTCTGTCAGAGGGGTGGACGGATCACATGATCCTTACTTGTCTCCCTTACTTTAGCATGTCATACTCTGCTTTCAGTGCAACATTGGACTCGCCCTCAGAAATAACCTCATCTCGCATTACCTTTCTCATTTTTGCATTTTCTGTGTGCTCTCTCGTCTGACTCATTCTTAGGGAAGGGTGCCTCGTTGAAGTACATGGTAGGTGAATCAATAAGCTGGCGAAATGATTTCACGGCTGCTGTTTCGTTGTCCAGTCTTGTTACTGACTTGGCTATGTCGACAGCTTCAGGGTAAAGCGACTTTAATATTTTCCAACCCAGCTGATGGACAGAATCTGAGTATGCCCAAAACAAGTTAGGTTAGTGAAAATTAATTAAGAAGCTTTTAAGCAGGCGATGTTTTTGAGACGCGGATGGCAATCGGAAGCCAGCTGTTTCCCTTTTCACTTGTCTTTACACAACCCCATTTACATTTTCAAGTATTTTTCCTCCATTAGAGACGATTCGTTTCGCTTGCATGCCGTCCGCGTTTCGAAAACGTCACGTGCTTAATGGTTATAATGGGCCGTTTCAGAAGGGATTCTTTTAATCTTCGTAACAGAGGGAGTACAAAACCGAAACGTTTGTGTTGCAATTAGTTTGCGCATTGGGACTGAAATCGAAGATTGCATATTAGCCGTGGGAACACCATGGCCTTTTTACCGATCTACCAAAGACAAAATCCTCCCTACATATCCCAAAGTTACTTAATCTTGAATCACACAGAGTACATTAGCACTGCTCTACCAACTGAGCTATTAAACCAAGCGGGAGCTCGTCACAAGAACAGTGCTGTGCAATTGCGCGGTCATTTTACCAGAGTAATACTACTGAAATCTACTTTTCATGTTGTTCACTATAGCTTTTGTTCGGTTCGTTTCAAAAGCCTTTCCCCGTTTACTAGAACTAAATATAGGCCTAACTGTTCACACTCAATCGATAGACACGTCTGAGCTTCAACTGATTTAATTCTGACCTATTCACTCACTTACAAGCAGTGTGTAAAGAGCTAGTCTGAAAACTTGAATCTAAGTCGTTTCATTAATACTTACTGCATTATTCAGTTGTGATTGGTCGTTGCTAAGCGCTAACAAGAAAAGGTTATTCAAGGTTACATCAATCTTACATCGATTAAAGTCCCAAAAAATCGAAAAGCTGCAAATCTCGACAACAATCAAGTGACAGCTAAGAAGTTGATTGTGTGGCAATTGTAAGGGAAGCAAACAAAAAACAATCCATTTCGACGTCCCTTTTTTAAAATTATATTTTTTGATTTATCTAATTTATTTTTCCCAATCCGCAAATCAACTAATAAAAATAAGCCGAGTGGATTCTTGCAACTACAGTGAACGAGACGAGATTCTGAACAAATGTCATTCGCAAATACCGGATTTCTCCCTTCTTCTCCCTTGCCGTTAAGCGTAAACTGACGCCAAAGAAGGAAAAACAGAGAGACGACTGGATTTAAAATTGACCATTCGTTTCAATATGAATACCGCTGAGTGGAAAACCAATTAAAGAACAAAAGTTGACATGACGTCACTTACCAGCGTCGTCATTCGTGGTAGTAAAAAACTGCATGGTTCTCTCGTACCCAGCCTTTGCTCTTATCACCTCTCCCGTGGGGAGACTCTTGCTCGTCAGCTCGGATTTATTAGGCACCCCATTGTAGTATACATAAGACAAAGGACGATTGAACAGCCCGCTGGACACATTACTGGGTACGCAATGCTTTACATGATCCCGTGCCAAGTATCTCAATAAATTCGCTAATGGGATGCCAACAAAGTTAATTAAACTCTCTGCCATTGATTGGTCCAGCGGTATTCCATACTTTTGAAACCAGCCTTCGGAAACGTTTTGGAATCGCATGACAAACCTTGTTGTTAAAAATGGATACCGGAAAGACTCCCTCATAATGTCCTCCTCCAAAAAGCTCTCCGCTATTTTAGGGTAAACTTGCTTAATACAGTCAAGTCCGACTTTGCACTCCTCAATAGACCCAATCATGCCAGTCCTCAATCCAAGCTTGATGTTTTGGTGATATTGTTTTATTCCGTTACCGAAACTCTTCAAAGCTTCTTCAATGACTTCCATATCTTGCACTGTTTCGGGTGAGAGTTTTTTCAAGAACAATCGAAAATGAAAAGGCATTTGAGCTATGATTTGCATATGACAAAAACGATTTGGCCCGAGCATCCACTGACCTAGTACGGGAAAATAAAACGAATGAGTAAAAATTGAAGGAGCTTTGTAGCGATGTAAAACATTGGTGCTTTCTTTCATTTCTTGATATGGCTTGCAATACGCTTCGTTCGATTTAAGCAGAACACTGCAAGGAAAACTCTCTTTCTCTAAGTAGGTCCTACGCGCGACGCAAAATAAACAACCACGAAAAAAATGGCCTCGCGAAATCTAGGCTCCATTACTAGCCGCTGTTTCGGGAAATAAACCAGCGCTCACTCCCGAAACCCGAATTCGAGTGTGCGGCGAAAATTGAGCCTTTGCGAAATCTGGATACGACAGTAGTTCAAAAAGTAAATATTTCGAGCAAGAGCCGATACAACCTATATTTGATTATTTAGTTATGCAAGATCGATGCTGATGGTCACAAATACGTCGTCATTCCGAAATAAGTTCTCGTCATAATTTTCTCAATCGTTTATAGCCCGAATGCATAAATGGCGGCCCAAAAAATGTTCTTTTGTACATGTGCTAATAGGCCTTATTCACGATAGCCGCCATGTTGGTTTTCAAATTATCATGCAAATTAGCCATGTGTTATGCTGGGGGGCAAATATTGGAAAAAGGCAAATTGCGGAAAATCGGCTCGACAAAATATTGAAATAACATTGCTCAAAGTCTATTTTAGTATATAGAATTAAGTACCTTTTATAATAATTATATATCTTTTGATTGTCTTTGACAGTTTAACTTCCTACTTCGTTAGCTACTCATTTTTTACTAAAAAACGTCGAAGTAACTTGTGTTATCATTCTATTTTACTACTTAGGTGATAAACATTCAATGAACGTGAAACAAATCATCTGTGTGGTTAACACATTCGTCATAACCTGTTGAACTTGTGTTGTTTGTGCCCTCAGAAGTGTGTGGCTAATTTGCATGATAATAGCAAATCCAACATGGCGGCCATCGTGAATAAGGTGTAATAGACTCACTGGCCTCACCTGCATGGACAAAATACAAAAGAAATGTTGCTTAAGAGCGAGGCTAGTGAGTCTAATTAGCACATAAACAAAAGAATAGATTTTTGGCCCCAATTTATGCATTCGGTCTATTCCCAGTCGTTTTGAATCGGAGAAGTTTGGATGGAAAAATGCATCGATGAATGATAAAGCAAAAGAGGCAGCTCTTACCTGAGTAATAGTCGAAATCATAAACATTTCCGAAGCTGTGATACAAGAAGTGTTTCATTTCTGCCACCGCCTTGGCTTCCCTTGCCTTGAGTGCCTCGGTGTTGATGCGTAGAGACTTTAATTCGCGCAATAATAACATCGAAGTATCAGTGACATTCTTGATGGAGGAAGGCAGTGGGTTAAATGCCTCAAAATTGAGTCTAATATCATCAGAGGTGACTCCTGGCTTGTAAGGAAGTTCATAAGGATGCAATTTGTAGAAAAGTACTTTGACTTTCTGCACAAAGTCAGCGAGACCTGGTGCAGGGAAAAAAGATGCAATTTGATTGGTTAAAAACAGTACAGAAAAAATCTAGGAATTATGTAATTGTCCTACATAAATTAAAAACAAGGGAAGGGAAAGTTCACACGAGCAATTTTTAATGTGAAAATCTTATGTGGCAAATACATTTGATCGTGTAGATATCACAACAAATAATTGTTGACAATTCGAAGTTAAGTGGGTCAGCAATGCATTTGGACAACAGAGATAATTGACCACATTTCATGTCACGAGTCGTCTACACGAGCAATTTTTCGTATTTGACAACTTTTATTTGTCACATAAAAGCTAGCACGCCAGCTTTTCAGTCGGCCAAATTTCATCGTCTACACCAGCAAATAAAAATTGTCACATAAAATTGCTCGTGTAGACGGGACTTCATACGAACACCACGCAGTGATACTCGCACGGAAACAAGGAATCTATTTGTAAAGCAGACACGCAGTTGCGCGACTGTGACATGGCGTTTGCAAATGTCCAAGAGGACAAACTACTGTACAACAGTTTCAGCCACAGAGCGGTCCATATCGATCGTAAACAGCATCATGTATCAAAACTCCGCTGTTTAGCCGTCAATGCCAGGACCCTCCCACGTTCGGTTGATTGAAAGGGCCGCCGACTTTCGCAATATTTGTTTGCGCAGATATTTACATTTCGAATGTGTTTTTCAGAAGATTCACTGTTGACATGTTATAAAAAAATTAGTCAATGCTTTTAGCTGTACTTCTAATCCTGTAATGGATGCACACAGGAAATCATGATTTGAAGAGCACTTGAGAAGCCAGAGTCGCTACATACTACAATCACTTAAAATTGAAGCTATGTACCGGTATAATGGTTACTAGCTACTGTGGTAGGTGTCTGTGTTTCCGGTGCTATCATTGCTTTCGGCCATATTGCCGTTCCCAACAAAGTTGTGTTGACCTCAACTACAAGGCCGTACATGTAGCTTTATTGATACCACACAGAACCACGGGCGGTTCTTTCCTGCGGTTCTGTTTATTACGCTCATCATCATCATATCTTGTCGCGCCAATGCTTGATCCATGCGAGGGCGCTGTTGTTGACCTGACTCAAGTCTTTGTCAGTGCATGCTGGGCCCTGAGGACAACCCCAGAGAATGTGGTCCATGGTCTGACTTTACTCGCCACAGGGACATTCTGGACTGTTTGCAAGTCCCCACCTGTGCATATTTTCGTTTGTTTGGTTCGTGCTCTGTTGAGCGTGACCCAGTCCTTCCTGCAAACAGATGTTCCATTTGGCAGGTGTTCTTGGTGGGGTGGCAGGGCATCGTTTGGTGGACTGATATCATTCTCGATCCATTTCTCCAGTCTGGAGGTCAAAGACTGGTTTGGGTGGAGCGGTTTCACCGTCGCAAAACTGTGCCTGGGTCGGAGACGGGATTCTACTTGCTGGTGATTGTAGAGTGGGTGGCGAGGGTCATTGAGTTGTTTATACCTCAGTTCGGGATCACCTTTCCTGCATGGCACGACCTGTTCCACACAGCGGCACAGTACTCAGCTGTTGAGTAGCAAAGAGCAAGGGCTGTTGATCTCAGAGTCTTTGCATCAACACTCCATGACGAATTGGCCAATCTGCTGAGGAGGTTATTCCGGCTAGAAATTTTCTTCTTAAGCCTTAGTCCGTGTTCTTTGAATGAGAGTGTCCTGTCCAAGGTCACAACTAGGTACACAGGATGCTTTTTGTTCTTGAGCCTCTCATTGTTCCATCTAATTTCTAGCTCCGTTTTGCATGTCTGTTGTTGAGATGGAAACTACAGACTTGCATTTTGCCTGGGTTAGCGTTTAACGACCACTAATTGGCATAGTACTCCGCTAGAAATTTGAGGGCATCTCTCAGTCTTTCTATCTTGGATGATGGTGAATGATTCTGCTTGCTTTGCAAGACAGAGATCATCGGCATAGATGAACCTCTTGATGTTGTTAAAGGTTGGTGTAAATTTTGAGGAAGGTTGGAGATAGTACAGAGCCTTGGGGCAACCCGTTCTTCTTGCGCCTCCAGCGGGCTCTTTTTGCCCTCCATTTCAACGTAAAACCTGTGTTTGTCTAATAATGACCCGATGATTCTGACCCACGGGTTGTTCTTTATTGTTTTTGCTACTTTAAGCACAAGAGCCTTGTGGTTCACAGTGTCATATGCAGCACTTAAGTCTACAAATACTGCATGCATCTGTGATGTCCTTCCTCTCAAAACCCTCTTCGATGTATTGAGTCAGGCTCAAGACCTGGCCACAGTATGATCTTCCCGGGCGAAACCCCGCTTGGTCTTGTGTCAGCTGATCTTCTACTGAGGGTGATGTTAGACCCAATATCACCCGTTCATGCACTTTGGTATAGTATGCACAAGAGTGATATTGGTCAATAACTTTTTGGATCTTCTGGGTCTTTGTCAGGTTTTAACAGTGCCGCAACTTTTGCTTTCCTCCAGATTTTCGGGATACTATATGTTGTGGCACAGACGTTAAATAAGGAAAGAAGGGATTAGAAGCCAATCCTTGGTTCTGTCTCCGAAGTGAAGAATAATCTCCACCTTGATACCGTCCAATCCCGCGACTTTCCCTGGCTTCAGGTGTTTAAGAGCCTCATTCAGTTCTAAACTGATTGCTTCTCCCTTTTGAGTCGGAGGGTAAAATTCTCAAGTGTCATTATGCAAAGAGATGCAATTGAGCCGTACTTTCCCATGGTGTTGTTCTTTTGAGTCTGCGAATGAAATCCGGAAGGATTGCTGATTCAGCAGTACTCTTTGTCATCATGAACCAAAATAGTTTCTGCTTCTAGTAGCGTTATCTATTCTTAATCGGCTAAATCCTTCAGCCAGGTACCTTTTTGACGGGAAAACGTAAGGAGACATCAAATTGAATTCTTCCAGATAATAGTTATAAGACAACCCTTTTATTCACATTTACAGCTGTTTCGAGAAAGGTTGTCCAAAAGAAGCATTAAAGCGCACAGAGAAGGAAGATTCTGACGACTTTAACCTTACTTATTTTATGTCATGTTTGACAGAGAAAGTTTGAGAAATGTATACAAAAATCGTGGACGTGTTCAGTTGTAGCGTGATGGCGGGAGAGAGCTTCAACATACATGCAAGTCTGCGCGTACTGCCACTTCATCAACGCTATGTCCTAAGACCATGTCCTAAGGGACTGGTCAAAAAGTATAGGGGGGGGGGGGGTGGGCCGGAGCAGAGAGGGGGTGGGTCATGAGGTTTTGGGCCTTGTGCAAGGGGTGGGTCGTGCAATTTTCAGCTACCCTTAGGGGGTGGGTCACCCTATTTTATAACATAGACGGGCACACATTTAAGTCTTCATACTAACGGGACAGTTGACCACACTGTCTTGATATATAAAACACAGCCAGCTGAAATTACTGCTAAAAATACTCTCAAATCTGTTGTGTCCTTTTTAAAATGCAATTTTAATAAAATGTACGATTTTTGTTTGTACATTTCATTGCTGTTTAAAATTCTGATGCCTTAGTGTGGTCTCCTATGTTGTAACTTGTTACATATATTCTTGAAACAAAGCAAACAAAGAAACACGAGGTCCTATTTCTTTTCATAACAATAGGTATCAATATTATGATGGTTTGTAAAATGGAAAAAACAAACGAACTAACAAAACAGTCTGAATAGATACATGTAACACTGCCATGTAAAAGTTTCTGGTATTTTGAATACGTTTGTTAGGATTGTTAACATATTGTTCCATAAGCTCGGCCTGTTCAACCGTCATAATCTCTTGCTCTTCAAAATCTTCGTCACTGCTCTCGTCACTTCTCCCTTCACCACTGCCCTCTTGATCACCGCTCTCGTTGTCACTGTTGTCAGTTGTCAGCAGCCATACAAAGTGTCTCCTCTAGAAAAGATGCAAGTGGCTCTGAAGCAAACAGCAGCTCAGAAGCAAGTGAAGAGAGTAGTGAGGACTATGTTGTACAGGAATTTGGGAGTGATTCCTCCGAGGATGATGAAGATGACAATATACCTCTTGCAAAACTAGCATCCAACAATTGCGATGACAGTGACAGTGACAGTGACAATGTCCCATTAAGTGCGCTCACCAAACACAGTATTTAATGTATTAATTTCCTTATCAAGCGAGGCAAGAGGCTAGACATTTATGATTTTGTCATGCACAGAACAGGTTTTATTGGGTTTTTAAGAGGAAACCGATAATGCATGTTTTAATATTAGGGGGTGGGTCATGTAATTTCCAACCTTGCTTTAGGGGTGGGTCAGTCATTTTTGTGCCGAAGGGAGGGGGTGGGCCATGTGTTTTTTATCAACCACATTTCCAAATGCTCCGGCCCACCCCTATACTTTTTGACCAGTCCCTAAGAACTCTTTCATCCAAATAGCTCGCCATCGTAGGTCTTCGCTGTACGTTCGTGGCGTCGTTCACGTCATATTGAATACTGTCCCATGCTACCTTTCGGCACTGTCGCGAACGCTCTCACGCTTCTTTTGGACAACCTTTCTCGAAACAGCTGTATTCGGATGCCACCCAGTCCTAC
>OX421458.1:3307435-3322435 GCA_949126865.1 Montipora capitata | reverse complement strand
GCGCAAAGGTATTTTGCTCAGCGCGCGACTTAAATACAGACCGCAATGCTCTTAGTTGTTTCCAGTGCTTATTAGCTGCAAACTTTGGCACGAAGGCGTTTGGTCAAAAATTCTCCTCGATGCTCAGTTTGACAACTGATCCCTGTAGAACAAACGACCACAATTTTCAAGGCTGAAAGTCATTCCACTCCACTCTCCCCTTCCTAACAACACAATTAAGATAATTGCTCAATAGGGCGTGCATATAAAACTCACACTGAGAAATCGACGGCTCTTTTCAACGTTAGCTTCTTTTGCTAAAACAAAACCAGCGAGGGGCGACTGTTGCTAACAAATCCAGCGATTAGCGGAGATTCAAACCTCGCGACACACCATCAATGCTCTGACGTGCTAAATGAGGCGGTCGCCCGTGGCAGAATGGTAACATCCGCTCAATAATAACAGATTAAGCTTGTCCGCCGTAATGGGCTTGGGTTTATTTTCGATAGAGGAGCTAATATAAATCAGCAAATTTGGCAGTGAGAAGTGACGAAGGCACGCTATTTTCTGAGAGTTCAAAATCCGCCCAAATATTATGAAGCTACTTGTCCACTGTTTTGTGCATTCAAACGCACAAGTGAAGTTAAGCTCTTTCAATGTCATTAATTAAAGAAAAATCAGGGAACGGTATTCATTTAACGCGAATACAAATTTTGCGAGGCGACGATCTTTTACGCTCGTTTACGTAACACAAAACATTTTCGATTACATTGAATAAAAAAGCGCGTTTAATCCGAAAGACTAAGGAAATATATCTTTTTTAATTTCAAGTCTCTAACTTAGTCTTGCAAAATAGACATGTCTAGAGTTATATAAGTGGTTCTAAGATCCTGAACGCCTTTTGAATTTAATTGCTACAAGACAATGACGTTGACACATGTAAATTTCGAACTCGTGGACACTTCAAGATAACACTGCACTGAAGATAACATCTTCGACGGACAAATTATTATGCGAAATAAGAATTTTAAAGACCGGTCCTGAAGTTCGAAAATTATTTTTCACAATGAAGTTATAAATAAATCAGCAACTTAGGCCTTGGGCAAGAGAAGCTACAAGACCAAATTGACTGTATTTAAATCTTAAAATAGAAAACAAAGAGGCAATGAATGAAGAGCGCGATTTTGACAGAACCCATCGTATCACGCTGCTTGAATTTCATCGCGTTTTTCGTCTTGGACCGCTTTTGATTTCACGTACTTCATGGTACTCCCGTGAACGGAAACTATTCATGGCGGCAAATGATATTGTTTTTCAGTGAAGATATAAATAAAACGACGGTTGCAGAGTTATTTTTATTTTATCACTTCCTTGGAGGCCAAAATGATGAAATTCGTTTGCAATTTGCCTGTGGTTTTATCTAGAATTGTTCTTTGTCGATTCCAATCTCCTTTCGAATTCATTCAATTCAACCGAAAACTCCATTACAAGTTTTTAAAGGATTCCCTAGAGCAGACATTGACGAAAAACAGTTCTGATTATGCCTAGTAAACATTTTATTACAAAATATATGTTCACACGTTTATTAATAGTGACATTTTGAAGTTAATGAATTATATTGGCATATTTGCCCCTAAGTGGAACTAATTTTGAGAATACACAAAGCGACATGAAAAATACTCCTTCAACCGAATTTATTTTATAATTACGTTCATTTTTAATGATGACTTCCAAAAAAATAAAGAATATTGGGACTGAAATTACTGACAGATACGAAAAGCTGTGATGTAAAGAAAAGCATATGCTAAAGAAAGAAACGTCTCTTATTTTTACACTTTCGTGAATTGTATCAAACAAACAAAAAAATTAATACTGGCCAGTGCTAGAAACATGAAGGACAAGGAATTGGAAAAAATTATCCACGAAAGATATTTTGTTATTTTCAAAAGGTAAAAAGACTATTTTATCCTAATAATATACATGAAAATATTACTCCATTCTGATTGGCTAAGAGAAATGCAGTTAGTAAGTAAAACTTGATTTAAACAGCCGCCCATTCAGCTCTTAGGCTGGTCTCCTTAGGGGCCCCGCATCTAAAAGTGTTACAGATCAAAGCCTAAAATATTTAACTAAGAACTACATTTAAAAGATATAAAACATTTACATCCAAGAAGCCAAAAAAATGATAAAAATTACAATAACGTAAATCAGTTATTATAAAAGAAATTTCTTGCTCCGCGGCAAAACACCTGTACCTTTTCACTCTTACCATGTTTAACGGGAGTTGCAACACTGAAAAGGAAGGTCGGTCTCCCATAATTCAGTTTTAACGTTAGGTATGGATAGTCTAATACTGTTCCTTGTACATGCAGTGTAGTTATGAATATTCGAAAATCTTGTAAAATATGATTAAAAAATAGCTAGGAACTAATGATTGACGGCAGAGAATTACGAGTTTAGCCTTGTGGTATGAACGCCTGCTAGAAAGGGTCGGCCAACGCATGCGCAGATGCCCTATTGCCTCGGCCGAACGAAAGCAACGTGTGATAATCCGGGTAGATCTATTCTGCAGGCGCTGTAGCCTGTTAGCAAATACAGCAAAACGTACGAAATATAATGCGTGGCTCTTTATTTTCTTCTCAGCAGTTCTTGATCTCACAGAGATGTACGTTTACCGGCAACTGAAACACACAGCGAATATCCCGGAGGAGGGGGGGGGGGGGGGGGGGCGGGGGCGGGGGAGGGTGACTCCCATATAAAAAGGGGAGGGATGCTCGTCGTCTCGCTTAGGGGTGTAAATCTCGAATTTTGGTCTCACTTAGTGTGTTCTGGGCAAAACGCAATCATAGGTAGCCGTGACGGTCTCCTTTAGGGTTACGCGCGAAGAAATATAAAAGTGTATATTTACACTTTTACATTTCCTCACGTACGTGAAAGTATTAGATGATAATGTCTTTGCCATCTTTAAAAGTCACTGTATTTGACATTTCTGTGTTTTAATATGGTCTCTTTTAGGGGTCAAAAAATGCCTGGGCCACGCCCAGATTGGTCTCCTTTGGGAGTTTAATTTAAAATTTTAGACGAGCACCCCTTCCCTTTTTATATGGGAATCCCACCCGGATATCAGACTGGAGTTCACTTTGACTTTGTCTTAGAAAAACAGTAAGATAGCATTGGATTTAGACTCATTCCTTGCCTTGTCTATTAGCCTTCAAATATCGAGCAAGAACTAAAAAGAGCAAAATGATTAAGATTAAAGACTTTTTTAGTTTTTCTCTGACAAGTAGATATCTCGAGCCCGTTTCTCGCGACTACCGAAAACTTTTTAGGGCCCGAAAATGAACTCATTTACGCAACTACCATTCACTTTGATAGGTTGGCCTTTTAACATGTTTTTACGATAACACAAAGGAAAATAATTGAAGAATTTGATGACTTAAACCTTTCCGTTCTTAAAACAACATAATATATTGTGGACGATTTCGGAGAATGGATAAGTTTGTCGAGGTGAGAGGCACTTAAACATAGAGTACATTCCGGCATTACACCTTTTGTCAGACGCTAAGTGTCAAAAAAAGCATTCCCCAAAGGTTAGGCCCTAAAATTTGTAAGAACTAAATCCTCACAATTAACTTGTCACAAGAGTGAATTAGATAAGAGTATTCTTATGGCATGGGTGGGCACCCCAGCACAGTTACAACTGAGTCTATTTTTAGTACACCCATTTCCCGCGAAAATCAGTGATCATGTCCCTGATAAAAACATGGTAGAAACAGTCACGCGTGACATGGCTTCCTCTGATTGGTTCAAATTGGCGGCCCTTTGTTTGTTTCGCGCGCAAAGTGAATCTAAAAATAAATCCATTTGCGACTGTGCTGGGGCAAGACCGCAAAGTGATTCACTCTTGCTTGTCTGAAGAACAACTTAAATTTTAGAAAATGACTTGAACCAAAAATTTGATTGTCTGGGTGAAAGGAGTCCTAAGAAAAACTGTTGGCGGTGACTGACGTTTCAACAACCTATCTATCTACCATTAATTTGCCTCCATCTTCAGAGTCTTCCTTGACTGTGAACATCACTGCCAAAAGTCCTTCTCAGGACTCGATTCACCCGGACGATCAAATTACATCGAGGTATCTCAAATTTTTAAACACTTGCTGACACGAAGTTACCCACAGATCAGATTAATATATAAACGTATGGTGGAAATCAGCAAAAGAAACTACATTCTTAGCATGCTAGTTTTTGAACAACGACACTTGTCAAGGAAAAACTTGTCAAGGACGATATTTGCTAGTGTGAATTACTTGTCAAGTGCACTTGTCAAGGAAAACTTGTCACATTTTCCATTTACACTACCAAGGAAAACTTGTCAAGAAGAACTTGCTATAGTGTGTACAGTCCGCAAGTTTCCTTGAAAAGTGGACTTGACAAGGAAAACTTGCTAGTGTAAATGAGGCTTTATTTACCAATCTCGCCTTGTTTATTAGAGCAGATTGAGGTTCACCAATCACTAAACCAGTATTCGCTTCCAAAACTTTCCAATGCGACATTCAGTGTGCTTACTCTACTGCATGAACCAGTGTCCACATCAATATTCCACTTGAGGGTTCAATTTATAAGTGCGAGTCTCTGGCATTTGATAATGGTTGATAGAAGGTGATTGGAGCTGTGCAGGAACTTGTTGGTGACATGGGCTTTCCTTGATAAATTCTGGACTTTTCTCAACATGTGTGAGTAGGGTCAGCCATTGTATCTTCTCAAGGTGGCAATGAGACCTTGACCCATTTGCTAATATCAACTTATGTGTGGGCAAGTCCTATCAATTCTCTTGGCAAGTGTCCTAGTCAGACACAAGGTTTCTAAGGAGAGGAGGACAGACTTAAAGTGTCGCTACTATGATCAAAACTTCACTTCCTTTTTCTTCTTTTTTTCTTCAGATTTTGAATTTGTGTTCGCTTAGCACCTTACTGGCAAAATTTTGAGCTTTGATTTTTTACCCAAAGGCTGTTTACTTTAAATGAAAGTTTCGGATTTCACGGTCCGCCATTACTCACGTTCAAACTGACCGATCGGACCTGAGAGGGTTGGATCTTGGGGAAAATGACGTCATTTACTCACTAGCTTAAAATTTCAGCGTATAAATGCAGCTTATTATACATGCAAAACACGAGTTAAAAGTCTGAAAACCTGAAACTCCCAGCGTGCTGCATATTAATTCAGCCCTGTTGTTTTGGACAGTTTTTCTTAAAGCTATTGACATTTAGAGTTTTTAGTTAATTTTTTAAGTTTTGTTTGTCAACCGCGCGAGAATTAAGCCTCGCGTCACGCAAGGACTGGAAACCAGTTAATTTGAATTAGGCAATGATGTCAGAACGGGAGGATGGCGTGGACCAAAAAAAGGAGATTTTTTTTTAAGCTTTTCAGTCGCCGGAAAATTTAGTTGAAGCCATTTTTATTACAGCCGAGAAGTTATAACTACATTGTTGTCGCCATTACACTGTTTGGTTTAAGCCCAGAAGTCACCATTACACGTGTACACACGCATTGCATTCTCGAACGGTTGTGTCTTGGATGAGGTGAGACACTTAGTTTTGTGTAAGTAAAGTACCAAACGATCTTGCTAGAGTTTTACTAAGTTTAAATATGGTGTCGAGTCGGCGCTTAGACCTAATCACTGGAGATCAGTGCCTATAAACCCAGCAGTTGTCAGGTATTGCCACGTAACGTCACCAAATGTTACATCTGTGTATGTGTTACAAAGTGTCTCACCCTATTTTGGAGTATCAATTCTAGTCATAACCTTTCTTGAAGTAGTAATAGTCTTTGACGTCATTGTCTCCTCGATTCAGGTCTCTCAAGATTTTAGTCAGTAATGGCGAAAAATTCAATTGAGCCCATGAGTAGGAGCGAGCAACTCCCATGCAAAACCTATGTCACGGCATTTTTACAGACCAATCTATTTTAGGGCTACCTTTGACGCAAAACAACAAAGGCAGTTCCGGTTCGGTAACGCTATGACGTCAAGTTAGTTTCCTGTGATTGGTCATCGAGCTCCTGCGGGAGTCTCATTCGCGGGAAATTCAATCTAAAAAAAAAATCGGTCTGTGAAACAGCCGTGAAAGGAATATACGGGTGTTCCTTGCTCCTTATTCAAGGGCTCCTGGTAAAACTGAATGAGCAAGTGTCTTTTTGAAATCGAAGCTTAAAACTTGGCTCACTTAGTGTTTGGTTAACACAGTTCGAAATCCAAAGAAAAAGAAGAATTGATTTTATTGCCATAGTAGCACTTTAAAAGTTGACTTGAATAATCTCACTTTCCTTCCTTTATTGACTGGTCAGATCCACATGTTGGAAAATAAACGAGTTCAATATTTGAGTCAATTCATTCAATCTCTTTCATATCAATTAATGTCTCTTTCAATCAGGTCAATTCATTTCTCTTTTCATTTCCCTTTCTCAATTCATTTATCTTTCATGTGCACTCCCTCGTGGCTCTTGCAACCTCCAGAAGTTGTAAAGCGCTTTGGGCAAAACCCGCACTGGAAAGGCTTCTCACCAGTGTGTATCCTCTCGTGTACCTTACAATAATCTGAAGTCCTATAATATTTGCCACAGAACCTACACTGAAATGGCTTCTCCCCAGTGTGTGTCCGTTCATGTCTCATGTATTTAGACACACAGTCGAACCATCTAGCACAGTGTTTGCACTTGTGACCCTTGTCTTCAGTACCTGATACCTCAGGAGCCACGTCGCATGACGATGTACTTACTCCTTGACGTTTTGTCTCACAGATAGAGCAGTTACAATCGCAAAAAACCCTGGCTTGTGCTTTTTGTCGTTTCTTTGGTGTATCAATTCTAGAACTCTGCAAAATTGAACTCATCTTGTCGCATGTTTCCAACCCCGTGTGCGTCAGCATATGGACCACATAACTTGATTGACGATCAAACGTCATGTCACAGTGTACACATTTTAAGGCCTTTTTTCTAGCATGGGATCTCTTGTGACCCTCAAGACTAGTCGCATGACAAAACCTCTTGTCACAAAGGTTACAGAGGTAGGGTTTCTCGCCAGTATGTAGTCTTTCATGGGTCTTCAGCTGGCCTGATGTTCTGAATAGCTTGTCACAATAGCTGCATTTATATCTTTTAATGCTAGAGTGTGTATTTTCATGGGCCTTGAGGCACTCTAAGCTCCTAAATGACTTGTCACAATGACTACATTTGAATGGGGTTTCTCCCGTGTGTATTCGTTCATGAATTGCCAGCCAGCATTTTCGGAAAAATGCTTTGTCACAATGGCTACATTTGAATGGTCTGATGCCAGTGTGATAAATTTGCACGTGACTCTTGAGTTGGCTTGAACTTCGAAAGGCCTTGTCACACTGAATGCATTTGAAAGGTGTCACACCAGTGTGTATTCTTTCATGGACATTAAGATTACCTTTCCTAAAAAATGCTTTGTTACAATAGCTGCATTTGAATGGTCTGATACCCGTGTGATGAATTTGCACGTGGATCTTGATTTCGGAGGATCTTAAGAAGGACTTGTCACAGTGATTGCATTTGAACCTCTTCTCTCCAGAATGCTTCAACTTATGCGAGTTCAAACCAGCTGATGACGTACAATACTTGTCACAATGGCTGCATTTGAAATTTTGCGCTTGAGTTGTTGTGCTCTGTTCAGAGCTTCTTTCTTGATCTATCGATGACATGCTTCAGCTGGCAAAAGCCTTGAGTATACCCCCTTCAAGAGAAGACCATTTAACATTAACATACTACTACTACTACAACTACTACTACTACTACTACTACTACTACTACTACTACTACTACTACTACTACTACTACTACTACTACTAATAATAATAATAATAATAATAATAATAATAATAATAATAATAATAATAATAATAATAATAATAATAATAATAATAATAAGCCTTCGTAGCAGCACGAAGTAGGATATTGCTTTGAAGCTTCGAAGAACCACGCAATGTTTTTGAAGTTCATTTTTTAATGAAGACACTACATGTTTCGGATGAGACATAATCCATCGTCAGTTGTTCTCAGGAGTAAAGATGTGGGTTTTCATTCCCACATCTTTAAACACCAGAGAAGTTCTGAAAATTGTCGCTCCCTTTGTTCAGAAAATTGTTTCAAAATTCTCAAGTGTGCTTCCACAAGCTTCCAATTGAAAATCAAGGAAGCCATGCACATCCTTAATCAGGGCTCAAAAAAATCATCAGTGTGTGATCGCACTCGCGCGCCTTAAAAGCTCAAATACAGCGCGACTGAATTGCCTCCCTGCTTTTTCACCTGACTATCCTTGCGTACTCCGAGTGGTAAGTCACGAAACAGAAGCTTCAATCAACAGATATCAAGATACATATAACAAAACCTGGCCCTAAGTAATAAAGTTACGTTATTTTCCTTTCATCGGTGTGTGTTTATTTGTCGTCAGTTTTCTCAACGAATTCCCCCAACGCTGGTGAAGGTCTATTTTTCCGGTTGATGTTTCATTCCATCCCATGCTTTTCTGTTTTGTTAAAACTCCGCTGACACAAGCAAATGGAGACTGCGAATAAAGCATATGCTTATTGCGCATGTCAAAGGTTTGTGATAGTGGAAGGTCAAGAGAGGGTCAACAATATGAGCCTTTTTCCTCAAGGAACGAAATTTGTTAAAAAGTGAATTATATCCCAGTTAAGTCATCGCGATTATATTGTCTTGCATTCAATTATTTTCTGTTAAAGAGACAGCCTTCACATTCTACAAAAGCGAGTAAATCTGCCTCGAATGATACTACGTCACTAAATCAGTCCGCGATAAAGCTAAAGAGTATGAGCCAACGAGCAAGAAAAGAAAAATATACAAATTACAAAGAGCGGACTTAAACGAATTCGAGCAGCTAGAGTGGGATTCAGAGAAAGAATTGATGTGCTGCAGATACTGTAAAGCTTTCCCCGTGCATTCACCTTCATCCTTAGTCGATGGTTCCCTGCTAAAAGAGGTCTCTTTTCTTTTGCGTTCGCTTAGCTGACGAGTACGGGAGAAGAGACCTCAACCATGAATCGAAACTCACTGTGTTGAGCATGTGCCGCGGTCACTTAGCGACCGAATCCTCGCGCGATGTTTCATGTTTTGCAGGCTTACTTAACAACAGCGGAATTACTGTAAAGGAATGCGCGAGACACAGCGGGCTCAAGTCAGTCAGCAAACATATCGTGGGGTATGCGGTTTGAAGAGTCCCTTCCAAGATTGTGGACGGCGGTTGGATAAAAGTGAGTTTCCGTTTCCACCAATGGCAGAGATCCCTTTTCCCGTACAATGCAAAAAGAAAAGAGACCTCTCTGGCCTAGCAGGGAAAGTCAATGGGTACAAGAACTTTAAACGCCAGACGCTTATCAATTTAGAGCCACGGTTACTGCAAGGACTGTTCTGTTTTTTTAATGGTGGCAGTAAATCGAAAGCAGCAAGGTAGCAAAAAGTACTTCAAGAGTTTTGGCCAGACAGGAAACAGCCCAGCGGAAAGAGCTTCAGCGAGAGCTTAAAGTCAAATTCAACATAGCTTATATAATAGCGAAAGAAGAGATCTCGTTCACAAAGTACCGGCTGCTGCTTTTGCTTTATAAAATGAATGGAGTTGACATCAGTCCAACCTACGACAACGACGTCAAATGCGCAGAATTTATTTCTGCCATTTTCTGCCATTTGCGACAGCATAAAGTCTGATCTTTAACACGATGATAACATGTAACAATAATTTGTTGTTGAAATTGAAAAGTCAAGTTAATTAAGACTTAAAAACCACCACAAATTTATCGCTGGCTCAAACAAAAAGTCACCCTTAGCTAAAACAACAAACACAGGATCAAAATAAAATACAAAAAACTGAAAATGATTTAATAATGTCTTAAGTTCTGCTTTTCTTTTGGAACAGCTGCTCCCAGTATTTTAAGCTTACTGTGCTCTTAACATTTTCTGCTGTGCGCCTAAACTTTGGCAGTGTACCTAGAAATATACACCTGGTAGCACATGTGGCAGCACAATGAAATGTATACATGTACACTTTAAGACTTTTGGTCCCCACAAATACAGACTGAGGAAAAATTGTTCAATAAATACAAAAAATCTTTATTTTTTCACAACTGTGGCACTCAAACAACACCAGGACCAACAACAATGAAAGTTGATCCTTTGCAATATTTTCAAGAACAGTTCAAATACCCTGAGTAGACATCAAGAGAATCTATATTCCTGTATGTTGCCTCTGTTAGAAAACCCCTGTGTAAGATAAAGAATCAGGATGCCAGGGGATATGAAAATCCGGGCTCGAAATAACGGCCGCTCAACGGACAATGTCCGAACTGATTTGGGAGTTGACCGGTCAACCTTTCGTCTTGCCGGTCATGTTGACCGGTCACATTTGATCGTTTTGAAAATGAAATAAATTAAAATTTCCATGCTTTAAAGTGCTATAAGCTCTAAGCAACAACTTTTTTGGGAATATGTAACGCCAGTTTTGGTTAATGGGCCCCTGTTTTAAGAGTTATTTATTTTATATAATTTGACAGGCCAGAAACGGTACGTGACCGAGCTAAAATGAATTTGGCGGGTCATCGTGTCCGGAGACTCTCCGGAAATTATTTCCAGCCCTGAAAATTGACACAAAAAAGTACATTTTTTGACTTTTCAGTTATGGTGTTAGTGAAACATATCTGGGATTGTGACACACGCATTCATGTATTTGCCAAAGGCTATGAAGGAAAACAAGAGTAGGTTTTAACATTATAGTTTACAAAATGTCACAAATCACTTCATTTTTTTAAGATTAAAGGGCAACATATTCCTTCAGTAGGAATTCAAACAAAAATTTCAGTTCATTGTCAGAGTCCTGGTCTTCTATACAAAGTCAATAATATGAAAGTTGACTAGTAGCCTAGACTGCCTAGAGTGCTTAGTGTTGGGCAATTACTGTGCTAAGGCTCTCATGGACAAAATCCCGGGACAAAATCTTAAGATTTGTTTCCATTTAACTGACCAATTATTGTAACATTTTGGACATTTATTTGGCAACATGGCCAGCTGCATGGGTCAATTCTTTAACCTCCACTTTTGAGTTACGGGATTATTACATCAATTTCTCTAAAAGACTGTGAATTTGATGCTGTGTGGGTAAAACTAGTAGTTTGAAGCATAGCAAACTGTGCTTTTAGTTCACATCAGACATTTGTTCAACCAAAATTTGAGACAGTTCTCTAAGATTAATATTATTTTTGACCAGACACCATGACCAAAACATGAAACGTTCCGAATGTTGTCACATTTGGAAACCTAGGAAGTGAGTAGGCTAAAAGGCTATTAGATAATGTTGTTTTAGACCGTATGAAGTGCAAATTTCAATAAGTATGCCATGTATGGCCAAAACTTGTGCATTATACTTTGTCACCCAAGACACCCAGGATCCTGTAATTAAGCAGTACAGCGTTCATGCTGGATTTTGCATATAAAATTCCAGGAGTATTCAAGCAGTTTTCAAGAACCAGAAATTGAGTTTTCAAGGAGTGTTTGTAAGAAGACTTCTATGCCATACCTTGTGTTTCAGTACTTTCTTTGCTGAAAAAGTATACCTTGATATCCTTTCGGACATCCTGCAAGTTAAGTGCACGTACAGGTATTTTAAGTTCTGCATTTAGCCTTTACCCAATAGTCAATTTGTTCAATTTTTGAAAGGTCTCTTTAACTTAGCATAACCATCATTTTCTCTTGGCATAATGCAATCTCTACAACTTTAACGTATAAGGTGCAAATAAAACCTATTTATTATATCTCTCTGATAGTGCGTCCACTGTGATTGGATTGTCATTTTTCCCTTTTGATTTATGGCCCAACGGGCAAAAACTTGGTCCATAATTTATAGTACAGACCTCAACTTTGATTAGTAAGCAGTCAGTGTAAAACGCAGACTGCAGACTGGGGGTAAAATGCAGACTGAGGGTAAAATAAAACATTAATAATAAAAAACAAGTCATAAGGATAAAATAAAGAGTGTTCATACCCATTCGTACTTTCAAACTGAAACCCCAACACAGCTCCCATCGCTTTGGTTTCCCATCGCATGTTATAAATCCGGATAATTTTTTTTTTTCATCGAACTCTGTAAGAATTGAAGCTGTTTGAATCCTTGTGCATGCAGAAATCCCCTCCGACACTCAACACCACGGCTGTTTTTTTCTTGTTTTTGGAAAAAGTATACTGTAGTTTCATCAAGTGATGTGCTTTTAGCCAAAGAAATCACCGCCCCGTAATTCTACTATCCATTTTGCTGCACCGAACAAAGTCACCAAGTAATTACCCAATAACTCAATTTATTTTGACACGCATGGCTACAATACCATTAACAACGACAGAGACAACGTGGATTTTGCAACAATTTAACGTTTCAGTCGGTTTATGCCAATTCTTGGTTTTCATGTGACATCAATTCAAAATTAAAAAATAAGGACTTATCAATCTTTTTGAGATTTCAGTTTAGTTAGTTATTAGAACAGCTGAAGACTTATCTTTTCACAAATTTTCACTTTGAAAGGGTTTTTCTTCTTGTGATAAAGCAAGGTTGAATTTCTAAGCTTTTGCATGACACATTAATATAAAAATTGCAGTTGAGAATGCTATCACATAGGTTGAAAAAGTGACTTATCCGCTGAGATTTTGCAATCTGAACAGTCCTTTTATGAGAATAAGTACTTATATATATGTTTATGAGCCCTTCTGGGTTTTCATAACAAAATTCGATGATATATGTTTTTGTTAGCTTCCGCCCAACACATTCGTGCCCTTGAGAGGGACACAAACATGGTGTCTCCATGCAAAGCCCTATAAATTTGAGTAAAACATTTCTTCAAATATCTCCCGCACGAAAGAACGCACAGACCCAAACCTTTACAAGACTGTTTGAATGTTCAGCTTCTTTTATCTCTTTGATTCTTGACTTTAATATTTTGTTGAATGGTTTTGATGATGGTGTGACAGTGAAAACTGGCAATATCATATTTAGGATCCTTTCATTCGCTTTAGTGTTGGTTGTGTTTATCCTTTAGTTCACAAATTAGCTTGTTTTGCATCTGGAAGATGCAATTACAACCTCTCTTTAAGGGTTATCGCGCATGGCTTAACCAATGAAATAACCGCGTCCTAATTGCTCGGAATACATGAAATTCTTTGTGCATTTTGTTGCACCAAAAAAAGACAACCGGGATTATAACTCGGATACCCTTCAGGTATTCCGAGTAATAATAATTTTGTTGGTTTTTCGATCAACATCGTTCCATGCACCGGTGTGAGAAATAACTTTGAACATTTCAATGCATCTGGAAGTGCAAAAACAAAGCACAGATGATTTCAATGATCGCATTTTCCCTGGACTCTTAGGTGCAGCGACCTTTTCACAGGAATTTTCTCTGCTGTCATGATAATGTGAGTTGTTGACAGACTGATGTAAAACAGGATTGTGTCTCAAACACTTTTTATTTTATCATTAAGACTCGTTCTTTTTTTACTACTAATATTTAATTTTACCCTCAGTCTATATTTTACCCCTCGTCTGCAGTCTGCAGTCTGCGTTTTGCACTAATTGGTTAGAAAGAGGTATATAGCTGGTAAGGTAGTAGTTCTAATATCAATAATATGATACCAAGAATAGTGTCTATTTAACATATATAGTTTCAAAATAAAAATAAAAATGAGATGGTTGATTTATTGATTACATACATGTAATACTACTACTTATAAATTATAATAACGTTAGTATATTACCATCATTATTAAAAACAGGATATGAATGGCGTGTACAGATTGTCATATGCCACATTCTTTAAACGATGCCGCTACTCTCTTAAAAATCTATTCAGCAAAACGTTATCGAACGCACATATCCCACAACGTTCATATCAAAACATTCCCTACAGTAATATCTTTAACTTGCTAAGCACGATGCGATCTACACATGTTCTTTCTCGTTCCTCCACACTGAGGACTGGGTACCTCTCAAAACTTAAATAATCAATTAAATTAAGGATGCAAATGCAAAAACTCTTCAGCTAACTTTGAGCCCACTTACCTCTCAAAGTTGGCCTGGACTTAATTGTCTCAACACAAGATGGCTTCCAAGCTGACAACAACCTCGTTCCCAGGGTTCTCTCCTACTCTTGGGAAGAGTAGGAGAGAACCCTGGGAACGAGGTTACTGGGTTGCCGTATACGGCAATCCCAGTCGAAAAATGGGTAGAATTTTTCCTTTTTTCTTTTTTTCTTTTTTCCGTGTCGGTAAAAGTCTTGCCTGTCACTCCCCTGCTAAGTGGTGTCTTTGTGCATAGAGCCCTGCAGCGCGTATTTTCTTAGGATCGAGAGGGTAGTGGGAAATGCGTAGATTTCTCTGGTGGACACATTATAACGATTAACTTAACCGGCAATGGCGTCGAAAGTCATGTGGCGCGAATGGCGTTTTAGTGGATCTTTGAACAAAATATACCCTTATGAAGCTCAATAATGGCAAATCAATTGGATACTGAACAAGACAGGCGACAACATCGACAACAATCTGTCGCCCGTCGAGCCGTCTTTTACCAAGTGTGCTGTTATGTAGAACACTGAAGATTCGCAGGGCAGCGATAATAGTGAATTCAAAGACTAGACCAGGTGGATTGAATGGAATTTCAAGCGTTAAAATCGCTGAAAAGGTAAGATTATTGGCGAAGCGATGCGGCAATTGCGTGTCTTCACCACATGTTCCTTTGATCTCACATTATTGTGTTTTCCGTCAAAATATTCGCTTGTTTTCGCTTTCGCTCGAACATATTTACCTTTATTACATGTCCAGTGAATAGTTTTATCCTCTGGGATGAATTTTCCGTCGAAAAATTGGTTATTTGGGCGGTCAGTGTAAAACGCAGACTGCAGACCCGGGGTAAAATGCAGACTGAGGGTAAAATAAATGTTAATAATAAAAAAACGAGTC
>OX421458.1:3294935-3299935 GCA_949126865.1 Montipora capitata | reverse complement strand
CCACTGTGGTTTTTCAGATATGTCCAGGTTTGACCCTAATTAGATGCACGCGGATTTCAATAAGCGTCACGAAGTGTCCCCTTGCTCTTCTAGCCAACTTCAACGTCACTTGTGTCTCAGAATACAGACAATTTATGTCACAAAGTGTCCCCCAAATGCTGCTCTTTAAGTGAAGATTAACTGCTGCATTTACCCAAAGCTAAAAATAACGCTAACCTTTACCCTTACCTTATTGTTGAAAATAGGTAGCAAATGCTTAGACTTAAAGGGACACTTTGTGTTGGATGTCAAAATTGGGCGTGCATCTAATTAGGGTCAAACCTGGACATAAGTGGTAATTAGGCCATTTCCAAGTTGCTGTTTGTCTCTGCTCGCTAAAACATTCAAATGATAATAAGTTTGATTTGCATGAAAATAAACCACTCATTTCCATTTGAATGGTTGTCCACCATGACTCGCTTTAAAACCGAGGCAAACAGCAACTCAGAAATGGGCGATTATAATAAAAAAGGTTAATGTTGTTAAAACTGGAAAAATAGCCACCTTATCAAAATCTTCCTTCGCAAAAATTTAAACAAATAAAACTGAAAAAAAGTGAGAACTTTTTAACAAAAAGAATTAGAACAGCCCACTTTCAATAATACCATAATACGCTTTGTTTTCCCTCCAAAATGTTGCATAATCATTGTTTCCAGTCTTTCGTGGGACTTACCATATGATGGTCCCAACTCCCAACAAAAAAATACAAAAATGCTTATGCAAAATTTTGAATGGCAAACTAAGAGTATTATGGTATTCATGAAAAAACGTAGCCTGAATTAAGCTCCAGCAATAATTCCCCAGTCTTCATAAGCCCTTGGTTTACAAGGTATTGTTTGAAGACCCTCTTTGTGCACCCGTCCCTGAGACAAAGCAACACATATTTGACAAAAGATTGGATAATCTGGTTTCCAATAATATCCGATAGCAGTGCCTGTTATATCTCCAATACCTTTCCACTTCCAATCCAGAAATTTGTTGTATTCAGTCTCGCTTTTGCTAAGGTGTAAAATGTAATCGGCCAAATGGCGTGGACTTTTAAAATCACGGACCTTTATGACGGCATTTCGAAGATTCCCAGGCAGGAACTCGTCCAGTTTATCAGTTCCCATGATTACAGGCACTGAACCAGCGTTCAGGGCATGGGTCAACTGAGCATCTACGAAATAATCACAATCTTGATTAAAAAATACCAAAGTGAATTTGTACTTCCGGGCCAACTCACTCTTGGCGAGTCTATAGTCCTTTCCATATCTCTGTACAAGGTTATGTTTGTTCCGCAAGCAGCCTCCATACGAATCCACTGTCACAAACTTCATCAGTTGCCTCATGTATTCAATGCGCACCTTTTCGCAGTTTGAGAAAGCAGCAAGGATCAGCCCAGTCTTGTTGCTGAATGAAACTGGGGCCTTCAAATTCGGTTCGTTAAAAGTGGGAAACGGAAAGTCGGAATCCAAGCGATAACTTTGTAACAAATTGAATTTGGACATAAAACCTGGATTTCCTAATACTGGCGTGTAAACTGGATTCTCCTGAGTCAGCAAGATCCATGGCACAGAATGAGTGGGAGGCATCATGTGTGGATCTCTTGCATGTACAACAAAAGCATTAGCTTCATGCACACGGGAATGGTCGACTGTTAGTTCACATGCTACCGGACAGTCTCCTCTCTTCCATGTACCTTCCCACCATTTCGGAACTGATCCGAAAACAGTCGACCAGAAGATGATGAGCCAAGAGACGTCGGTGCTATTTTCGATGTTTGACGTAGATCCAACAGTCTCCACTGAGGTGTGATTTCGTGTGATGTTTTTATTCTGCTTTAAGACGTGCTTAAACACCAGTTTGATGTCAACTTGACTCACAGCAATGGCCATAATTAGAAAACTGAGTAATGACAAAAACACCAATAATCGAATTACCCTGCTGTGGCTGGAATTCATCAGTAAATCGATTTTCTCCTGTCACACACAAGAAAGAAACGTCTATCAGCTACAATCTGTATAGTTTTGAGATTGGGCCGCCACCAATTTGAGCACAGAGAGACAATTCTCAATCGAAGTTTATTTAGGACCATGTAGCCCTCCTCTCTAGCCGCTGTCAGTCTTAGCTGTTTACTTCTAACTACTCTCTATTCAAATCCCTGCTCTTTATATATAGACCTAGTAGCCATGTGTGGCCCATAGGAGGTGGACTCTGGACAGTACTTAGGTGGCCCACCAAATCATTTTTAACGAAACACACACGAAGAAAGAAAAGCACAGTCCACGAGACCAACGCAAGGTGACTGATAACCAGACACGGCCACCTAGCCTGCGTGGCAGGCCAGACTACCAGTGGAGTGGTGACCGCATGTAAAGATACTTAAATCACAAATACTCAAGGCATGACTAAACAAAAACTAAACTTGAGCTTAGACTAAACTAAACTGACTAATCACGACTATGGAAACTCAAGATCGACCTTGACCAAATAACAATCACGTGTCACGTCATTGGAACGATTATCGATCAACTTCATACCAATAGACAGAAAATGCACTGCTCACACTTGATCTCGGATTTAAGGGCTAGTTTTCGCTCGCGACGCGGAGCATATGCACGAGCAACATTTGCAAATTTATCCGTGTGAAGTTCGTACAGTGCGACCGAGTCATGATGTTGTTGGTTCCCAGAATGGAAAACGTCGGAGTCAACGAAAACGTCACTTTAAAATATGATGGCTTACCTCTATCCTTCGTATTTCGAGTTTATTCTATCCAGTTCACGTTGTACATTACGCGGGCGAACGGTTTTAAAGTAAAGATAGAAAATTAATGGTTCGTTGCTGTATGCTCGTGTTGTCGTCAAAACCTAAAGTTTGGTGATTGTACGTGGTTGTCACAGTTGTGGAGCACGAAAAAAAAAAAATGCACTGAAATGTTGTTGCTGTATCCACCTTCACAGACCAGATCTGTAACTCAATGTTGTACCCAATTCAAACCCTTTGGGAATAAAACGTTTTAATCCATTTATTTCCGAATCATGTAAAAGCGAATACTACATTATAATGCAAATAGGAAATTTAATAATGCTTCTTAGGGCACGTTCGATTGACCCTATTCCGGAATAAGAATACGTGGAGTTATGATGAAAACGGTAAGTTTGGCGCATTTCGAAGCAGTAAGGATAATAAAAATATGTTTAAAATAGCATTTTAAGCAGGAAGGATAATAAAAATATGTTTAAAATAGCATTTTAGCAGATGTTTGACAATTTAAATGTGAATCTCCGTAAAAACAAAGGATTTCTAACTTATATTCCATGTATTCCTATTCCCGAATACGGTCATTCGAACGCAGCCTTAATGTTCTATTTCTCTATCTTCTAACTAGTTGTAACTTTTAATTTTCGTTCCTGAAAAGCCCCACTGAAGAGGCAACAATAAAGTATGAATTTAGGTAACTACAAAACACAAAGAATCTTCACTCTGGTAGTGATTGAATTGGGTATAACATTGAGTTAGCGACTTGGTCTATTGCTTAAAACATCCTCAAAATGACGACAACCACGGAAAAGCCAATGCCACCAAACAATAATGCTAGAAATAGTTCACACTACAGATCCCCCCTTTGTTAAGTGTAGTTGTACGCAAAATTCAATGTAGAGGGCCCAGGTTGAGGAATGGTCGTTTCGTGTGCAAACGAAGCAGCTTTAGCGTAAGGCAATTGATGCTGAACTGACTTGATTAATGACGCTGAACTGAATTGATAGTGAAGCGGGGAGAGAACAATGTGGCCACCTTTTTTGGAAATGATGTAACATACTACACAAGGGATGAAGTTTGTTAGTCTTGAATAACCACTGATTTTGCACTTCGGACCCGATTCTAAATAGAGTTACATCTCGGCCCCGATGTATGTTCCCCCGTAATGTCGCACCCGTGTTATTTTATGGGGTCCTTATTTTCTAGGCAGACTCTGTAAAAAATGATCGGGCTCGGTTGCTCAGGAACCCAATATGATCCACTAATTATTAATGCAAAACATTTATGGAGAACACTCTTCCGCAATAAAATTAGAATTCGGAAATGTTAACGTAGTATTTACAATCCCCAACAATGCCGGGATGCAGACACCCATGACATGGTTTTGCTCGTTTACGAGTTTCCTAGGTTGCATGCAACAATATATTCGAAAGTTTACCGAAGCACTTTTAAAGAACTGAAAGTGACTTCAGTCTCAAAAATCCCGAAAAAATATGAAGATTGGTTGTTATATAGTGGCAATACAAACTGTCCTTTTTGAAAGCACGCCGATCGTTTGCCTCGTAAATATTTTAAGAATCAAAATGTTTATCTTCAATCGTTTTCTAACCGGCAACACTTGCCTGGTTGTGGACTGAGTGTTTCAATCCCTCAAAAGTGATTTGTGTCTTATAAATCGTTTCTCGAATGAAGTCGTGCGTGCTTGCGTCGTGTACGTGTCCGTCAACCGGCAAAATTAGGGAATTTAAGCCAATTCGACGGCTGAGGATAAGGCAACGCCATAAAGCAAGAATATTATTGGTTAAAAAAGGAAAAATACTCGTGCTTCACTTGCACCACGAATTTGCATGCATTTCTTTGCCTTACTCCACAAAACAACAATGTGAAATCACCAAATTTTCGGTTTTGACGACAACGTGAGCATATAATAATGAACCATTCATTTTGTTTTGACTTTGAAACCGTTCGTACCTATCCAGTTAAGGATACTTTCTTCAGTCTTGTGGGGAGATTATTTAGTTATTGTAATAGCCCTATATCATCCCTTTGCAAGAAAACAGACTCGAGACAGACGCGAACAATCATGACTTTATATATATAAATGTTCTAAAAGATCTTTTACACATTTCACCCTACACCTTCGTTGCATATATATAGCGCGTGCGGAATATTTTCTCATCCCCGATAATGCCGTTGATCGGCGAAAGCTTGGATTT
>OX421458.1:3249935-3264935 GCA_949126865.1 Montipora capitata | reverse complement strand
AACAAATTAATGGTGTAGCGATGGGCACAAGAATGGGACCTAGCTATGCCAATCTTTTTGTAGGATATGTTGAACACCAATTTTTTAATCAGTACGACGGCCCCAAACCTGAACTCTACGGCCGCTACATCGACGACTGCATCGGCGCTATTTCATCCAGCAGAGAAGAACTCGATCAATTTATAACCTCCGTCAACTCTTTTCATCCGGCTCTTAAATATACCTGGGAAATTTCGGAAACTTCATTGGCTTTCCTAGATATCAAAGTTTCTATTAGAGGCAACGCGCTATGTACTAGTGTGCACTAGAAACCTACTGATTCACACAGTTATTTGTTGTATTCATCGTCACATCCATCACATGTCAAGAACTCCATTCCTTATTCTCAATTTCTTAGACTTCGACGTCTATGTAGTGATGACTCCGATTTTTCCAGCAAATCAGAGGAGATGTGCCAGTTCTTCGAAAAACGTGGCTATCCTGTCTCTGTGGTCAAAGCGGGCCATCATCGCGCTCAACAATTTGATCGACAGTCATCACTACAAACGTCACAAAAAGATAAGAATGACAGAATTTCATTCACCCTCACTTTCCATCCTCATAATCACGCAGTCAAAAGCATCATTCTTAGTAATTTTAAATTACTCCAAAATGATCCCGAGACTGGTAGAATCTTTTCGCAACCTCCACTTATTTCATTCAAGCGCGACAAAAACGTAGGCAACTTTTTAGTTAGAAGCGCGCTCAAAACTAACGAGCAACCCGGCACTTTCAAATGCGCGCGCTCACGATGCAATACTTGTCGTTTCATTGTTAACACTAGCAAGATATCGGGACCTAAGCGATCTGTTAAGATCACCGATCGTTTCACATGTACCTCCGCAAATGTCATTTATTGCATAACCTGTACGTTATGCAATAAATTATACATTGGTGAGACAGGTAGACGACTAGGTGACCGATTCCGCGAACACCTTCGCGATGTTGAGAAGAATGACAAGGATGCATCTAAGCCAGTCGCTCGCCATTTTAATCTGCCTAACCACTCCAAAAAACACATGGCAGTCTGCGGCCTTTCCCTACATCTAGGTACGACGGAAAGCCGCAAGAATCTGGAACAAAAATTCATCTTTCAAATCGGCACCCTTAATCCTCACGGTATTAACGAACGCTTTTCATTTAACTAATATATTCCTATTTTCACGTTGCCATGTTACCACCAATAGCGTAGCTCCTACCCTACTATAAAAACTACACGTAACCCATAATCCCTCGATTCGCTCTGACGAAGGGCTAACGCTCGAAACGTCAGCTTTTAGAATCTCTGTACGGTGGCCAATTTACATTATCAACTCCGTTGATAAAACCAAATTTTTGTATACTTAACCATGGTAATTTGACACGATTGCGTTTAGCTCACTACCCGAAGGAAGCAGACATCAAGTCAGTAGTTGATGCCAACTCCTGTGGTTTGGCGTGTGTGCTTCAAGAAGTAGACAGTCAACTGCGTCCTCATTTGAATGAATCGTGAAGCTTAACCAATGTTAAGAAAAAGAGGCACAGGGATTGAATGTGAAGCCTTAGCTGTACTTTACGAACCGCCAAAGATGCAAACCTATATCTACGGCCGTCAGTAGCAACAGACCACAGGCCATTGTTGGGTGTGTTTACCAAATCTTCACAATCGATTTCCCTGGAGAGAATTGCCTTGCTCAAGACTATGCCCGGTAGCAGAAAGCAGCGAAGGGCCAACTGCGTCCAAAAGCGATCGCACGGGCCGAAATCCCGGGATGACTCGTTTGGTACGACGCTCCAGCGTCGGTGTCTGGCATGCATGCATGCATCTGGGTTTTTTTTTTACCAGCAATTGACATTTCAGTTGATTTTATAGGCATAAACGTAACGTAAGAACCTCGCGTGTCTGATCTTGTCTCAGACAGAGGCGAGAGATGGTTTCATGCAGACTGGGACGCCTAAAATGCTCTGTTGTAAGATGGTGGTTCACGAGTGAAGTTGTCTCTCTGGCCTTTCTGTGGACGAATTCCATGACCTACTGACACAGTCTGGGCAAGTTTTGAAGGCTAAAACCTTCAATCGATGCGTTATTTTGCTGGTAGGACTGGGTGGCCCGACACTTATGAAGAAAACTATGAAATGAGAATCGAGAGTCTTCCCTTGTCATGGAATGGCAGAATTACCCAGAATTCTTTTGGGCATGAGCGAGGCAACTTAAGAAGCACGAGACAGGCCCTCATCGAATGGCTGAAGCGCGGCCAGAGGAAATGCTTTCTAGCCAGATACTCAGGAGTAGGCCTGGTGTGTGCTGTTAACTTAGATTTTGGATTTCTGAACAAGTTTTTGTCATAGAAAATTCGCGACAAAGTTGTGCTTTCATTTCGCTGTAATTCTCGTGTCAAAGAAACGGTATAATGATGTAAAAGAGAACAACGATATTTATATTTGCGGATTACCTGTCTTCTTACTACGAAAGTCAAGCTCTACATCTCTATGCAATAAGTGCATTCAAAATTTCCTCGTATTACTTGATAAAAGTTTTTTTTGTTTTTGTTTTTGTTTTGTTTTTTTGAAAAAAGGTTTTTCTGCTTATATGAAAAATACGTTTTCTCTCCCGTCCCCTTCCTAAGCATGATCTTCGCGGAAATTACATTCTGTCCCTCAATAAACCTGGAACAACCAGTTATGGTCTTAGTTCTCTTTTTTCTTACGTATCAGCTAAGTTGCGGAATGCACCACCTGATTTTATCCGTACCTATGAGTTTACTGGTTTTAAAAGAGAATCCAGGGCCGCATTTTGTACAGCGGCTTTTCTTTTTAATGAATATATGTTTAAATATTATGTATTTAGTAGGTATCTGTATATGCTTTGTATTTTAGCTGTAAATGTAATGTCTCGAAGATATTAGCTCCTGTAGTTATTCGGAAATTCGAGATGAAATAAAGCTTATGCCTGTATGTATGTTACCTTTAGCAGGGCGCGTGCGCACACTTTGTAATCTGCAACTCCAGTGCTTACCATATGGCAGATAAAATGACTTTTGCCTTGAATATATAAGCCATCTAATTCTTACGCTATACTGGCAAGGGCGGTTTGGAGCTGTGAGTAGGCGTGGGATTTGTCACATATGGTTTAGGGACCGACATATCTCTCCCTCAATGCCGTACCGGGAGGCAAGGTCGGTAGCAGAAAGCAGCGAAGGGCCAACTGCGTCCAAAAGCGATCGCACGGGCCGAAATCCCGGGATGACTCGTTTGGTACGACGCTCCAGCGCCGGTGTCTGGAGGTACTGCGTTTTTTTCTCTTGTTCAAACATTCCGTCAGCGCATGCGCAAATATTCTGGCTCTTCGATACCTAGCCTACCCAAAAAAATTAACAGGACCTACCTGACACAATCTGGGCAAGTTTTGAAAGCTAAAACCTTCAATCGATGCCTTATTTTGCTGGTAGGACTTGGTGGCCCGACACTTTTGGCTCCACTTTTGGCAGCGTTTTCAAATTGACCCGGTTTCGCCTAAGGTCTCGATCAGTGTCATGTAAACAGAAGGTGTAACCGCATCGAAAACGATGCGGTTACAAATGAAACCGCGGGCGTTTTCCATTTACAAAAAATTTCCGGAAATTTCGGTGGAAATTTCCATCGGGTAAAAAACGTGTTCCATTTAACTCAGGTCCGTTCGCCGCCCGGTGGTTGCGATTTTACGCGCCAAAATTTAAAAATGTGGCCGTGAATAGCCTGGAAGACCTTTTAAAAGTTGTAAATGGAACACACATTTCCATCGGAGAGTTTCCAACGGGAAGACAGGACTACCTTTTCAGAAGTTCATTTCATTCCTGAAATTTTCCAGTGGAACGAACCAAAAATGTGTGTTCCATTTACATCCCAACCGGAATTTCTTGGTAAATGGAAAACGCCCCGCGTTCTTGTAAACGCTGCCTGAGACCACCTTGGTGCAGTGTGCGGTGTCTGAAATGATCCTGGCCTTAAAACTGCGTCTGTCTGTGGCATTCCTGAAACTCGAACTGATTACAGAAAGTTAAGTGCCCCGGTGATGTAAAGCTTTTGACGTCATCAATTTTTGAACAAAAACTTGAGTATCTGTGGAACAAGAGAAGGTATCACAAAATAAAAAAAAGGTAAAATATAGTTTTTACTTCATAGGAGCCTTCATAGGCATTGTCTTTGGTTAAGGTGATTCCTCAGTATTGCACTGCGCATCCTGTACTGCGCATATGTTGTGTCAATATTTTTAAATTGATCAAATTTGAAATATTATAAATATGGCATAAGTCGGTTATACACACTGAAACAGTTCTCAAAACAAGTGAGAGAAGTTGTGAATGACCCCTAACTCCTTGCGAATAAGCGCGCTCATTCCGAGAACATGGCGAATTTTCACAAGTGATGTGAGACAAACGAGAATATTTCAATATTATTGTTGTACTTCACCACGATGAATAACAGCAACCTTTTTTACGACATGGCGAATTTGGTTGTTTCCATCAACTATAATCGAGATAGACAGGTACGATGGTGTTTTGGTCTTAAACGAGCATGTTGACCTATATTTTTTATTGCACAATTTTGGTGTACAATTTATCCCCTTTAAATAAAAACGTACACAGAGCCGCTTACTCAGGGAAGTAAATTATGATATTGAAAACAACGACTCGAGAAACGTTTTTTGACGTCGTATTAAGTTGAGTGATTTTTCCATACACTGTATAATACAGTGTTCCGTATGCTCTAGACTATCTACCCTATCAGGTGTTTTTTTAAGTGTCACTTTAAAAACCCTCTCGTTTTATAGTTACCGCAAAATGTACCCTGAGCCGATGAAAGAACGCGCGTGTTTAGTATCAGTACAGGTATCAATGGGGTAAGATTGGCCCATTATATCTCTTAAGCAAGCACGGTGACTTATCTTTTTTATTGTAGTTCTCAAAACAGGGATTAGTAGGGAACATTCAGGAAACGTTTGTCCTCGAAGACTCGGTTACATGTTCCTAGTTTTCAGGAACGCTCGTCCAATAATGTCAAGATCCAAGATGGCGGTGGATCGGTCTGAAATGTCTTGTTCTATTAAAATGCACCTCTCTGATAACGAAACAAAATCTAGAGAGCATAGTGATCACGGAAAAGACCCAGCGAAACAGTTGCCCGGATCATCAAGGGTAGAAAAATTGTGTAAAACAGTGGCATTTCTCATTGTCCTCTGGTCAATTCGTATCAATCTCGCGCGGGTTCTGCGAGAAGGTAAGCTGATAGCGTGTTTGATCTCCAAATATTCTGGTGAATTCTTCAAGAAAATTTGTCGAAGATTTGTGCGTAAGTCAAGTGTTTACTGATTTGCTGCAGCGAAATTTTTAGAGAAACAAATATACCGTGCAGTTTCACGAGTTCTTTCGGAAGATAAGAGTGATTCTCGCACGTTAGTGTAGCAGCTCTCGTAACATGTTATTTATAATGGTAATTGAACTGAGTGGAGTGCAGTTTGGTCTGAAATCATACGTGTGATTTCAAAATCGAACGAGCGCGCTGCGCGACTTCGATTTGAAATCACAAGTATGATTTCAGACCAAAATTGCAAGACACGAAGTTCAATGAACACTTCATTACATCCATTTAGAAATCACACAACAATTGACTATTTACTCGCTAAAATACACCTGGTTGTTCAAAAGGTGTACATTATGTATAACGCTATCCACCGCATATAACACTATCCACTGGATAAATCACTATCCGTCGGCAGGTATGTTTTGCAGGTTGCAGGTTTAAATTGTTGAAATTTAATTATAACTGGAAAACCATTGGCACTAAAAATAGTTAACAACCCATATACTCATCAGGGGTTCTTACATAAAGTAGTTGGCATCTTTCACATGGTAAAAGCACGTGCAACTTTACCCTTCGGCAAGTATATTCCGTCTATCGTAAACAGTGTTACATGTAACAGTCACGGTAAGTCTATCACTTTACCTTTCTTTTAAGTGCCAGCAGTTTTCCAGTTATTATTTAATTTCAACCTGCAACCTGCAAAACATACTTGCCGACTATCCGTTGGATAGCGCAATTGATCTCACTATGACTTATCCACTGTATGGTGATTTATCTGGCAGAAGCCCTAACTGTCGTTTGAACAGGGTTTTAGTCAGTAACAATATTTTATTGATCCAGACGGGTATAAATGTTGCAACACAATGGTTTTCTTTGTCTGCAATTTGATTGGTTACCTTAAAGAAGCCTTTGAAATCTGATTACAAATATTTTTTGTATACTACTTCCCCACTGACACAGCACCACAGTTTCTTTAGAAACTACCCCCTTCATTCATTTGAAATCTGATTGGTTGTTTTGTTTTTAGTGTTCCATTCTCATTGGCCAAGGAAATGACATGATTAAGGGGGCTCCCATTGACAAATAAAATCGTCTGGCATTAAACAGAGTAAAATCTACAAGTGTCACTCTTGGACAGGAAAGGGTTAAAAACTTATTGGGAACTCTTACAGTCCCTCTGTAGTTGGAGCCTTGCTTTGCTGTGTGACCTCTACCACCATGATGAAACTTTAAAAAAATGAGATAAAAAAAAAATATTCCACTGTTGAATGTTCCCTGTGGCAACTTTTCCTTTAATTGACAGGGTCTGACACTTGTCTCAAAATGATGAATTTCGGCCAATGGCGAGAAAGTTTTTGGCAGCCGTATGGATGCATGATGCACTCTTATACTCCAAGGTAAAATTTGCTAAATGAATATTATTTTCAAATAAATGATATTGAGCTTAAGCTACATGTAAGCTGCAAAAAAGAGCAAAAATACATTTGTTGTTTTTTAGCTGACAGCACCCGTATGACACAAGGTTTGTGCTCTCTGCCTTCAGTTCTGTTATGTTCTGTAAGAAAAGAGGAGACAGGGCTTTTGACAGGGGACAGAGTTACATGATGCTTCAGGTTTTGATTGCATGGTGTTCCATGCATTACTTACACTTGAATTCATCTTGCATGGACTTAGAACTCAATCAGTTTGGCAGCTGTTTGTGCTTCGAACAACCATGGTTTGACAATAGCTAACTGAGTTTTCCCAGTTTTGTTTTACAGTGGAGAGATCAAGCATTGCGTTTATGTGAAACGGCAAATGGCAGGCTTCTTGCTTGCTTGAAGCGGTGGGGATGCTCTTCAGAAGTGCTTGTCAGACCTCAGCAAGTGTAAGCTCAAATTGAATCAGACCTTAGCAAGAATTTTAAGTGTGTTAAAGAAATGGCGAAACAAGTTTGACTGCCTCGTTTATGAAATGTTTCTTATTAATGAACTGAGACCAAGTTTCAATGTACAGTCTGATTCAATTCTTGCTTGGGTTTTTAAATAGTTCCTTCATGTTTTTATTGATTTTCATGCCCCCCTTTTTTCTTTTTGCCTCTTTCTATTGTTTTCCAATAGCTTTCATACTTTTTACATACACTGTATTTTACCGCGTGGCCACTGTCTCTCTCTTTAAATATATGTTAGTATTTTATTCTCATTGATAATGACCGTGAAATGATGTATCTGAAGTCATAGAACCTGAAGTTTACAATTATAATTTGAGAGGCTCGAGCTATGACTTCCAGTTACCGCTACCTAAAATAAATTTTCTGATACATGTGAGATAAAATATATATCATTTGTAAATTTAAATTGTTACTAATTTGTCATTAAATTTCCTACTTAATAATTATCCCTTTCACTCCTGTAAAGGCCACTGAGACTTATAGATTTTACTCTGTCTAACGCCAGACAATTTTACTCATCAATGGGGAATCCCACAGGAGTGAAAGGGTTAAGACAGAGAAACTATTGGTTACATTATTTTAATAAGAGTCCATAGGAATAGATTATGTAGTTGTTGAATCAAATTTTTGTGCTAAATCATACTTTGGTAATCAGTTGTTTTTAACACTTATACCATAAACACCCACAGATAAGCTGCACCCTGAATTTAGAAAGAAGTCAAGGGAAATCCAAAGTTGAGTATTCAGAAATCTTCCTCATCCACTGTTCATCGAACGTAAACTCACTATTAACATTGAAACTTCAACCTCTTACCCACAATTTTAGCACTATAATGTCAGTAATGAACATCAATTCTACCAACTTTAACAATATTATGATTGATCTTTGTCAGGTATTTGTTGACAGGAATTTCTTCATTCAACACAGTTTTTCCGTAGATTTTTGCCTTACAACAAGAACATGAGTGGAATGGTCGTAGCTTAGTAACGAGGCATTAGATCATTCGCAAAAATGGAAAACTGTACACCAGAAGCAGCCTTTCGTAAATGTTCCTGCAGATAAGCCATACCCCTGATTTCTAGCGACAATTTTTGGGAAAAAGTTGCAGCTCATCTGCGGGTGTTTACGGTACCTTGTAATTGTCACATTTACATGGCATTTCTGAAAACCATCTTACTGAGCCAGACACTGTGTTTAAATAAAGTTGAATAAAATAATAAATAAATAATAATGATGAGCATCCCTGCCCCTTCTGCGAGAGCCTTAAATTCTTCCCTCCTAAAGTTTTTCCAAAGTTTTTGTTTTTGGGAATTGCCGTTCTGATATAAACAATCCAAAATTGAAGTTAATTTTTTTTGCATTGCAAGTGAATTGAGGACCTGTTTACAGCACCACCCAGTAGCTTTTATTGGGGATTCAAGAACACGGAGTCTTTATTATCACCTGGTACAGGCAATAAGTCTAAAAACGGTGAAAGATGAAGGAAAAGCTGTGAGTTTTCATATCAATTATTACCATAATTTTTACTTGTCAGTCTGAACTTCTTATGAGATTAATGTTATGGACAAATAATATTAAATAAATATTAAATTCATATTATTGTGGAGATCAAGGAGGATGTTTTTAGCTTGGTTGGAGACCTTTGAGATCTGATATGTACATTTAATACATACATATGTGTTATTCACTGGTCGAGAGGTCTGTATAGGGAAAAACTGTGACCTGAGGTCTTGAGGGTAAAGTTGTTTCCCCTACGGACCAAGCTAGGCCGGTAGATAAAATTTTATTTATTTATTTAATTTTCAAAGGGTACATGTAGGAGAAACTACAGACACTATGTAATGTATATGTTTGCAGGTCATTTTGTTCCAACCTAGGTTATTATGAACTGTCTAAAATAGGGTTTCCCTTTTTTTTGGGGATGTAATTTTAAAAAATGGGGCCTGGATTTTTAGGGCAAATAAAAAAGAAAACACCTTTCTCCACCTTTCCCTTGCCTTCCGTTCTTCGTCCACTTACCGTCTCTCCCTCTCCTTCCCCCTTACTGTCCTTGCTTACTAACAATGGACTGTGCCTCTTACCTTGAACTTTCACAACATTCCATGCCACTCCAAGGATTCGAACCCTTGCACCATAGGACATCTTAGATTACTTCTCCTCTGTATTAACCGCTAAGCCATCGAATCAGAAACTGAAATCGTTAAGCTATTTCCAAGCCTTCACAACAACCACCATTTCGCACATGCGTAAATGATTTAAAGTGAGGCTTGAAAAAATTAATAGTCAAATATTGTACGAAGTTTATTTATGTTGCTATGCAAAATACACCAGGAACAAGGCATCATTTCTAGTCATGTTAACAACCGATTTTCGCTGCAAACACAGCGTTCCCACAGTGCACATAGAACAACAAAAGATAACCTTTGCGGTTTAATCAAAGAAAAGAACTCGTCTCCGAACCACTGGTGTCATCATCTTGGAGAAACCACTTGTCAAAAAACACATAACCATTCACAGAACAATTGGCAAAATGCCGTAGGAAGTGGTTTTCGGAATCTCTCGGAGAAAAGAAATTAAAAAGCCACAAATGAGTGGACAAGTCACAGCTACATCACATGCAGAGCAGGAAAATGGTGAATAATTTGAAAAAGTGGCAGGATGAGCCTGACATTAAAGGAGAGTGGTGGGGTTGGGCATGCCAAATTTTTGGTGTGCCCCCCCCCCCCCCCCATTAGGGTATGCAAATAGCAAGTGACCCCCCTTATCTATCAATTATTTCAACCATGACCCCACCTCTCCCACTACCTCGCATCTACTGGCTAGATGTTTATAAGGCCAGTGGTAATTGAAAGCTTACTATCACATGCAAATATTAGATGACTAACCTCTTAAATTACAAAATCAGTGTATCGTGTAGACCAGAAATTTTGCCAAGGATCTTTGAAGCTGCAAGACCGCACATGACTGAATGTGCATTTGAAGAGTACTTATTCAAAGAGAGAAAAAAGAGATGGGAAACAAAAATCGAAATGGAGAAAATAGAACAAAAATTTAATTATCTTTTGAGTAGCGAATGCTTGCTATGGTAAATACTTGGCAAATGAACTCTCAATCAAGTGTCCTTCATTTTGATGTTTCCAACTGTGAGCGTGGAGTTAAGGAACTGTCATACTTGGAAGAAAAACTTATTTCAAGTTTTTATATTACTGCACTGTTTTTGTTAAAATCAATAGCAGTATAGCAGTATTTGAGTTGTAAAAGTTGTATTTTAGTTTAGTGCACTACTTTGAACTGCTAAACTGAGGTCAGCATTATGAAGGATTTGGTGCTTCCTTCAAGATTCAAGTTGACTTTCTCCACTGGCTGGCTTTACAAGCAATGTTATTGTGTTTTGTTTTTCAATTCACATGTTGAGGACACAACAAATGTCATGGTATTAAATTACTGATCAGAGTATCAGTGTTTTAAATATCTTTATACTCCATCCTATCCAACTGGTTCACTAGTCTTACTTTCTTGAATTGACTTCTTATAAATCTTGCTGAATCATGTGACCCCCCCTTATCTTTGTACCAGAAAAAAACAGTAGCCCCCCCTCTTTGCTAATTTAAAATAGCCTTGCCCCCTCCCCCTATTTTTCTCCCACCCTCCCTCTACATAAATAATGACTGGTCCCTTAATAATAACATTTTCTTTCCTCGTGTCATCGAGTTCCTGGAGTGGTTGCAATGGATAGAGCTTACGAAAACGCTCGTCGAGGATGAGCTGTACTGTTTACGACATCCCTAGCGGCATGCAATAATTGTCTAAAAATCCCATTCCTAAAAACCTATGCACGGAAACCTTCACTCTAACAGTTTATTTTTATGATTTTCGATGGATGAGCAGATGATGCTACATCTCGCTATTATGACCTATTTCTCGAAATTAAGGAATTTTCTCTGAAACAAAGTCGGTGACCCCCATTTTTTTTTTTCATTTTTAGAGTAAGTACTTTATGACCTAACTCTAGGCGAGAAATGAAGAAAATCCTGCCGTACGAAGATTTTGGCGCGAACGTCCTTAAACCCCAAACAGTGCCTGCAAAAGTTCAAATAAATACCTGGTTAGAAACAAAGCTACCTTGGTTGGAAAAAAATAACCAGTTAAAATTAAATTTAACTGGAATGAAAAAAATTACCTGCAACATTAATAAAAGAAATTCATTATTATTTTTCCTATTTATCTCACCCTTAATCTTCCTGAGGCACTAAACCTACTATCAGCTACTTTGGCACCCTTTGAAAATCTCGTGGTACAGTGACATTATTAATTTTGTCTAACAGTTTCTTCCTCCTGTGTGATTGCTATCCACTTTCTCATCAAGTTTTTAAGTGTTTGGAGAGCTTTAAGGTATTAAGTTATAAAATATGGAAAAATTATTGAATATTTGAAAATTTCACTTTTCTTTGCAGCATCATGATTTATCATATACTGGCGAAGTAAGCAATACAAGTGTGGTAAGTTTTTCTGGAGTGTATTATGTACATTGTAGTATGGCTTTTATTACTTTACTTCTGGGGGGGTTAAAAAAAGCAGTTTTGTTACCTCTTAGGGTGTTTAGTCTCAAAAGGTCCAGAGTGGGAGCTTTAGCAGTACCTTTAGGGAGCCAAACAATTATGACAGGAGACATCTAACAATTAAGTAATTTTTTTTTTCTAATTAACGCAGAGAATTCACAACTCATCGGTAACAGAGTGTACATTCAGTTTGGATAACGAGGCTTTGATTTTCATCGCCTTGCATCTTGTTAACTTCATGATCAATTGCACTGGAATTTTAATTCCTCCTCCACTTTCAATATTTACCAGTTCCAGTAATGAGAATGTTATGTTAAATACCATAAAAACTTACATGACAATGCTCTCAAAAACTTAATATCATGAAAATCCCTTGAGAACTTAATAATATCTAGATGGACACTAGAACTTTACATAGACACTGTGCCATCAGAGAATTCGATTTTATTTACTGTTTCATTTATACAATAATGTTCAAGCACCTCCTGTGAAAAAAGATAAAAAATTGTGACATATTTTCATAAACTTTATGCCAGAGTGGGAGGTATTTGAAGCAATCATTTTTATCTCTGACTATTAAAAAGTGTCAAAATGGGTTGTTTTTTTTAATAATTAGAACTGTTACCTCTTAGGGGTGAAAAAAAAATTTTTGCCACACCCACAAGACAGGAGCTTCAACAAGTTTCAAAATTGTTGAGACACTTTCATTAAAAAACACCTTTTCTAGCTTCCAATGCCCGCCGTATCTAGAATTTAAATCTTTCCCACTTGCTCTCCCCTCTCCCCCTTTCAATGTTGACTGCTTCAGTTCCCAACATATTTTTGTCTTGCTAGCAACACTGATAATGGGGGGAGGGGGGCTGCAATGTGAGAGATAATAGGAAAATTTATAACGCCCCAAAAAGGTGACGTGTCTCCACTATTTTTGCAACTTGTTGTCTGTTTGATTGCAATAATTTTGCCAGTCCGGAATTGAATCCTATAGGGAAACGTTTCAACGTAGAAAAGCAGTAACTAAAGAAACAATCATTAAATATCGTATAAGCTCTGGAAACATTTCAGAAGTTTGCACGCGAAGTGCAAAGCACATTGTACCAAACACGAAAGGATATTAATTATTGACATACGGTAGCATCGATTTTCGCGTGTTTGGACTTATCATCGCTAACAGAAGACTCCGTACCAAATACTAAAGGGAGCAAAGTATTTTGCACTGCACATCTGATGCTCCGAAAGTTACACATGGCTCGTATTATGTAACACAATACCATTTATTGTGTTTCTTGGTGACGTCAACCGGGATGGTGGCGTTACAGTTGAAAATCCTATCTTCGAGGAAGCAGCACAATTCAACAAGTACTTCCTTTTCTAATCAATCCAATACATTACCAAGTGATTCGTAATAAAGCTCACTCAGTTAGAAAACCTGTACATATCGTCTATTCCATTTACCAACGGTCTACCATCCAAGCACGGTCTACCATCACAACAGCAAGAAATATGATATCATATTATTTTCTCAGTGAAAAGTTGTGGTAGACCGTGCAGACCGTTTCATATAAATGTCATAATGTGTAGCCGGCACAAATTTGTTCACTTTTGTATCTCATTGTAAAACAAATCTCGCAAAGGATTTAGCACAATCGGGTGCTTTCTTTTGATCAGTGTGCTCAGTCGGTCATTCTAAAGAACATGGAATTAGCCTGTACCCGACACGTCACTTAGAAGACTTGCTAGTAAGCGTTACCAATCCCTTCTCTGGAAGCAGACTAGCCCGAAAGCAATAAGTAATGTTACAAATGGGCCTCTATGAAAATGTATCTTTGTATAACAATGTTTGCTAAGAATTGATTTTTCGGAAAGTGGATGTTCCCTTTAAATGGCAAGCGATCGCAGTTAAAGGAGAGGTTATGTCTGTTTCTCATCGGTAAACAACAGCTAATTTCGTACATGTTGCGCGTGCTTTAGATGTCATGTGTCGACCGAAATATAGGTGTTTAAGGCAAATTATTTCGAAATCGGTTCCAGGATATTTGTAGCGTACTTTTAAAAGCGGAAGGATGGAAATCACACCTTTTTGTGTACCAAATTATGTGTATTTTCGACTTGACTCACAGAAAGCACTGAAATGCCTTCAAATTACGTCATACCGAAACCCCGCCAAAATCCAGTTTATCGCTGGCCATTTTCCATTCACAGCAGATCAGAGAATTAAACCCTTTTTTTTTGGAAACACCATATTAAACGCAAATGATAGACGCCTTCCCGTTCCAATAAACAAAGTGACCGCACGTCAATACAGTGACAACCAACTCAGACAACAAGTTTCAAAATTGTTGAGACACTTTCATTAAAAAACACCTTTTCTAGCTTCCAATGCCCGCCGTATCTAGAATTTAAATCTTTCCCACTTGCTCTCCCCTCTCCCCCTTTCAATGTTGACTGCTTCAGTTCCCAACATATTTTTGTCTTGCTAGCAACACTGATAATGGGGGGAGGGGGGCTGCAATGTGAGAGATAATAGGAAAATTTATAACGCCCCAAAAAGGTGACGTGTCTCCACTAGTTTTGCAACTTGTTGTTGGTACCTGTTAGGGGTTCTTTTCAAAATTTCCAACAAGCACCCCATCCTTACCAAACTGTGATGTGAAGACATTTTTGGCTGAGATTCTTGGGAAACAAAATTAACTGTTTCCCTGACGAGACCAGTCATTAAGGATTTATTATTACAGCCCGGTCCCAAATGCTGGGCTTCTGATAGGATGCAGAAAAAAATTTAAAATTATGCAGAAATTTGTAGCCATATTTACACGTAAACATGTGTCAATTATGCGGAAATTACACCTGATTATGTGGAAATTTAAACAATTTATAGAACTAATAATTAGGCTCATCCAATGTACATGTATTTGCTTGCTTATGGTAAATCAGGACTTGAAATTGCAACCAATACAGTCGCGATTAAGATATCTGGAGGTGTCGCCAATTTGTGACCAGCTTTCACCGTTAAAATAAAAGAGTTTACTTAGCAATTGGCATTTTGCCAAGAATTTTGCTAAAATAAATAAAGCGATGAAAATAATATTTTGGTTCTAAATGTTATAAATTTTGTTTCAATTTGTGACTATAACTTCAAATTTTCTTATCTTGTT
>OX421458.1:3234935-3244935 GCA_949126865.1 Montipora capitata | reverse complement strand
CAAAGCCTTTTATTTTAAAGTGCCCTTGTAACCAAAAAAATCATTCTTGTTTTTGTCTGGATTTCAAAACTATGTTAACCAAAATTTTAAGCCTTGATTTCAAAAAGACACCTGTTTATTTTAACTGGAATTTTCCTACTGTATTTAATGGTCTGCCATTACTAACTTTAAGATTACTGAAAGAGCTGGATCAAGGAGAAAAGGATGTGAAAGACTCACTAGTTTAAGTTGCAATGCATGTGTATGCCACAGAATTAATGTGCAGCACAGCAGTCTTGGGCTTTCAGACTTTTAAAATCGCATTTTGCATACATAATAAGCTGCATTAACATGCTGAAATTTTAAGCTAGACAAGTGAGCCTTTTGATGTCACTTTTCCCTGGATCCAGCCCTCTGCATGAGGTCCAATCGGTCAGTTTTGAATGTGAGTAATGGCGGACTGTGAAATCCAAAACTTACTCTCAAAGTAATGGTCTTTGGATAAACATCAAAGCTCAACATTTTGCCAGACATTTGTTAAGCAAACACACTAAGCCTTTCAAAATCTGGAAAAAAAAAAAGGAAGTGATTGTTTTTATCACAGGGGCACTTTAAAGCTACACTTAGTGAATTTTGCTTAGAGTTAAAAGGTGGTCGGATTCTCCAGGTTTTGGGGCTTTTGTTCGCTTTTATTCGTTGGGGTGCAGGGATGGTGCAGTGGTGAGAGCACTCACCTCCTACCAATGTAGCCCAGGTTCGATTTCCAGACTTGACATCATGTGTGGGTTGAGTTTATTGGTTCTCAACTTGCACCCAGAGGTTTTTCTCTGGGTACTCCGGTTTTCCCCTCGTCTCCTCAAAAACCAAAATTTGATTCGAGTTGTGTTAATTAATTAATTAGTGCGCCTGTGCTAGAAGACTACACACTTTAATAAAGTTATTTTCTTCCCTTTCTTTTCCCTTGCTGACTGAAAATAAACCTCATTGGGCATTTCATCATCTTCAAGTCTTGGATTGTTGCCTAGTGTGTAAAGTATGCCCCTTCGATTTGTGACATGTCTGGTACAACTTGATAGTCGCTACCATAATTTCAATTGTTGACAAGCTGAAAATCCTCTTGCCTTCCAAAGACAATATACCTTAATTTGACTTCTGATTCAATAGTGTGACTGATAAATGAATGGTTTTTATTTTTCCCACAGAACCAGTTGTGGAGGACAAGCTTAACGAAGCACGTAAAGTGATTACTAATGAAAAGATTCGCCTCTTCAATTCTGTCCCTTTTGAAATGTTGTAAGTACATGATTTTGTATCACCTGTATTTTATTTTGGTTCATGGTGTGACAGTTGATCATAGAAGTTGGCTTTTATTACTTATAAGTGTATTATTTTATGAAACAATTTTCTGACTAGCAAAGCTTATCACTGCAGTTGAGGATGTTTGGTTCAAACTGCAAATGACTTCACTAGATGATAACAGGAACAATAACTTGAACCACATCGCTTAAACTCCAGACTGCAAAATTTTATTTTGGAGCGCGAAAAAAACATGTTCAGACATCCCATAATAATAACACAAGAAATGCCTGCTTAGGGTCGGTGCACTACAAATCCAGTCTCGCGGGGGGTCGTAAAGATCTCCTGCATCGGGTTCGGAGACAAACAGAGGATATAACTTTAACCAGAAGCCAAAAGGGTGGAAAAAATTAAGCTTAGAACAGGACTCAAACCCATGGCTGTGCAATCATGCTGCCACAGCTCTACCATTATTAGCTGTGAAGCCCTCTATTAGCTGGGCACCTGTGGCATAACCCTTTTTCATAAAATCTTATGGGACAGTTTAAAGAACCTACAACTCACAAAGTGTAGGGCACGGAGTTCCAAGTGTTGTGGTCTAGTCTTGTAATGGGAACACTTCCACACACGCATCCCTCACAAACTAAACTTAACTAAACTACATGTAATACTCACAACACAACAGCAAAACATGACTGTTTCAAGTATTCAGGAACACTTATTTGGGGAATATTAACTACTTTAACTCTTTAATAGACTCTGTAATAGAGCCAAAATAATAATTGTTTCAACGTACTACAGTAAACCAAAACTTGGTTGCTACAATGATATCAATCCTTAATCTTTCTTCCTTCATTCTAACTACTTCTTGTGCTAAGACGGTCCTTCCTTGTGATTTTTGAGGGTTTGTTTGCTATAATCCAATCCAGGTGTGCTAAGCTACCTTCCAAAGAAAAGCTCAAACTTATTGATTTGGAATAATAATGTATAATTATTTGAATTAGGGGTTATAGACGAAAGTGATCCCTGCAAGTATAAGGACAATTTAATTAAGCAATTGTCTCTTAATAGACACCAGGCCCCAGTTGTTCGAAGGGTGGATAGCGCTATCCACTGAATAAATCACTATCCACTGGATAACTCAATTGCTTTCACTTGTGTTTATCCGCTAGATAGTGATTTATCCGGTGGATAGCGGTATCCACCTTTTGAACAACTGAGGCCAGGTGGCTTCAACAATATTATAAGTGCGAGAATTACTTGTGTCTTTCACATCTTTATCGATTTGTTCTATTTTGCAGTTCACTGACACAGTAAATTTTAGAGATCTAAAGTGTGTGTTTTCCCTTAGTCTACCAGAAAATTCCTCAGTAATTGTGATGTGGGCTTCATATAATTCAGCTCGCCAAAGACCTCAAGCATCTCTGGATGGACTTCACTATGGCACAGAAATTATTGCTTTGGTACGAAATCATTGTCAGGAAAGTTCTATTACAGGCATTACTTTTAAAAGCCTGAGATAGCTTCAGTTAATAACTTTAATTATTAACTGAAGCCAACAAAAATACGTCCTCTATTGCTTAAGAACAATAGAGGACTTTTTCTGTTTACATAGCCTCATCTAAACACGAGGGGGAGTTGGGAGAGTTCAAGACAGTTATGAAAACCCAAGACGAAGTTGAAGGCAGTAGTTGCATACCTTGATGGGATTTGATCATCTGGGTGAAAGTAATCCTGAGGAGGACTGTTCGCAGTGACTGACATTTTGACAACCTGAGTGGAAATCATCTTTAGAGTCAAGTGATGGTTGGAAATTCAAATGAATGTTGTGATGCTCTGGTCTGTCTAATGTGATTGGTAGTGGGAAAAGTAATGTGACTGGTTGTGAGCATGGTGAGTGGTGAGTGGTGATTGGTGCACTGCAATCCAGTTTGTAAGTGAAGGTCACAGTAGGTTAGTTGAGATTTTCTTTTAAGTAATTGTTTTGTAAGGTGCAGGCAGAGGTTGGCAATGGTTCAATGTACATGTACTTTGTTTTAAGTTTGTATACCAGCTTTCAAGTCGATAGTGTGTATTCTGGTTGAATGGTGTTCAGCAATATTGTCATTGCATTGACCATTCTTTGTCTCTCATTTATCTTCTGTAAGTAGTGTTTTAGGTTCCAGCCGGTTTCACCATGAATGTCAGTGGCCTGGCAGTCACAGCATGTGATCTTGTCTACTGCTCTCTATCTGTCATTGGGGTTGCCTTTGTCTTTGACATTAGTTAGTAAGCATAATATGTTGTAAGGTGGTAGTAGGAGTGTGATAGTTTCAGAAGTCCAACTTATGTACGGTATTCTCGGTAACTGTTGAGGTGGTTAGCCTGTTGTTGTTTTGTCTGGTGTATGTGTTGTGTTTGACAAAATCTGCGCTATAGTTGTTCTTCCACTCAGAGGATGGATAAAAGTATGTCAATCACTTAGCCAGCTAGTTGGACAGGTTGTCAGTCAGACACCCATCCAGTAAGTCAGTTACCCAGCTATTGTAGTCAATGGCCAGTCTTTAGCCATTAATTTCATCAGGCAGGCAGTCAGTCAGTCAATAAGTCTTGACTCATTATTTTAGTCAGTATGCCAGCCAGCTAGACAGTATTAACTGAACTTGGTAAAACTACAGTTATTATATCCCTCAGAGAGTATGCACCCTGGGATTGGCTAAATTAGCAGGCCGTATTCTACAGCATGGCCAGCTGTACAGCCCGCTAAATTTACAATTTCGATAAAACATTATCTAGTAAGTTTTTCATGTCGTTTCTGTTACATAAATTTGTAAAACTGTTTGAATCTTGCAAGCAACTGTTTCAATCAGCCAAGGAGATTTAGTTTTTCGGATTTTGACAAACCTTCTGCTTGACTTTGACCTTCGACTATTTTCCTTGCCCGTGCGCCAGATTAACCTCAGAGAGATAACGAATATCGTACTAACCTTGTTTTCTTGGTCCGTGCTGTAAGTTACGCATCCTCGTTTTTTTTCCCGTTAATTTATGGCCCAAGCGCAAAAACACTCAGCCCGTAACTTAGAGTACGGACCTTGAACTTGGTTAGTATAAAGAAGTATTTATTCCTTTCTTCAGACATAGTTCCTTGCTACCTTGTTTGGAAAATTATGAATGCAGCTTCAAGGCTGCTGCCCAAGAAAATTTTAAAGGGGCCCTCAGAGCTAAACGCTGAGAACTTAGGAGCCCAACATATGAAGTGAAAGGTGTTGCTGTGAAAAATTAAGGCGCCCAGAGCTATTCTTTGGGAGCCCCAGGCTACCGGGCTCCTGTTAGGCAACAGCCTTGAGCTTTAAAAAGCTATCATCGCTGAACTGAGTGGACAGCTCAACTGAATTTAAATGTGGCAGAATTTAAATGCGGACAAGAATTTAAATGTGCACAGCAGAAGGAAGCTCTGTCCAGAAAGGAAGGCAGTGCAGCCCTGTGGTTAGGACACTTGCCTTGAGATCCAGAGTTCCCAGGTTCAAGACTCACTCTAACCACTCCTTGAATTTGTTCCTGGTAGTCCCTGGTTCAACTTCTTGGCTGGTTTGCCTGCGGCCAGTTGAGATTCTTAACAGTTGTTGCTGTTGTTTTGTTGATTGTGTTTCATTGGCCCTGAAAAGCCTCTATGGGAGGGGAGGGGGGATTGACCAGTCAATGAAGTATGTATTGTTGTATTGTCTTGTAAATGATCCTAATTAGATGCACGCAGATTTCAATAAGCATCACAAGGTGACCAGTTGCTCTTCTCCCCAATTTCAACATCACTCATATCTCAGAATACATACAATTAACATCACAAAATGTCCCCCAAATGCTGCTCCTCGAATAGGGATAAACACCTGCTTGCCAGACCATGCTTGCGAGGCTAGCCACACAATTACATTAGGGTATCTCTAAAATTATCACCAACAACCAGCGGTATCACCAGAGGTTTTGTTTGGAAGCTTCTCACTTTGAACCATGATGACAGCAGCCTTACACCTGACACCTATTTGCATCTTATGACATGTAACTCTTGAACAGCCTGCCATTGACAAGGAGTTTGTACAATATGCGAGCAGTGCAAGTCAACATGCATGTCTTGCATGGCTTGCTGGCTCGCAGTTTGTGAAGACCCTAATTTAACGAGTAAAATCTAATAAGTCTCACTCGGAGGAGTTAATGGGTTAATGAGTGGATGCCAGAAGTTGTTAACCCATTGAATCCTTAACCAAACCCCACTGACGAGTAATGTTGTCTGACTTAAGACAGAGAAAAATCTATCAAGTCTCAATCCTAGGGGTCAGTGGGTTACAGTGTGACGCGCCTTACCGTGGCCACCTAACAACGTTTTTTTTTTACAAATTATACGCCAATCAGGGTGTGTTAATTTGATTGACAGTCACGTCTCCTTGCAAATTAAAGTTCACAAGTTGTCAGTTGAATGACATCACTTGGGTTGTTGAGTAGACATATTTACAAGTAATTGTCAAGTGTGAAAGTTTGGTGGGTGACCACGGTAAGGGGCGTTGCACTGTAAAAGAAAAGGACATGAATTACTTTTTTTTCAAATTTGGGAGCATATAAAAGGACTGTTGTCATAGGTTTGGATCACCCCTGGTGAAGACGAAAGTAATCGAAGTGTAATCGAAGTGTCAAACTTTGGCCTTGAACAGTAACTGTTTAAGCTAAATTCATAATTCTCCAAACCAGAATAGCATGAAACTATGTCTGATTGTCAATCTGGTTGCAATGTGAATGTCAACTTATGTTAACTCCTTTCTTTCCAGGAGCTTGACTTGATTTTCAACTATTACTGTAACCAATATCTTCAAGTTTCTGATGCAACTTGCTGCATACCATCTCCAAGACTCACTCAATTGCAAAATAACACATTTGCTGTGTTTATCACTTGGTAATGTGTTGGGAATTTTTTATTTTATGAGCAATATTTTTCTTTTAAAAGGAACAGTCCAAAATCAGTTTAATTAACAGAAGGTACACCAAAGTAGCAGTGCCCTTGTTTCAACACAATGATAAACAGCACATTAATTTTTTGAAATTATGTGTTTGAGAGAGATTTGTATCATTAGATTGACTATACCAATCTCCTCTTGTTTTAACAAGTCACAGATTTCCCTTTATAATTTTTATTACTTTTAATAAACATACCGGTACAGCTCATGTTATAACTAACACAGCTATAAAACTCCTAGACAGACTAAATTCCAAAGAACTGAATGGTCAAATAACTGAATTCTATGTTAGAATTTTAGTTAGTTAAAGAGGCTATGTCGCGCTATTTTAGTTTAAAACTCAAAAAGGGTAATGCAGAATTCCTTTACTGGTAAAATTATCATTACATGACAAGCAAGATGATTCTGATCAAAAACAACCTTTATCCAGGCGATTTGCCATAAACTTGAAAAACGTCACGCCAACTTTTTTCAAGATAACCCAAACGCAATCCGTTTGACTCTGTCCATTTGTGTCCATCCATCCTTCTCTTTCCTTTTGCTGTATTTATTTTGTTGTTCGGCAGTTTTAAGTGGTTATTGCAGTGTTTCATTCTTTGTTTTGGACATTTTTGAGTGCCATGAAATTACTTCATTTTGCATGACATAGCCTCTTTAAGTTGTTGAAGATTTCAGTTTGGTGTCCCCTATTAGCAGAGAGGATATTCTCCCCTGCTAGATTTTAATAAAGTCATTGTTGTTATTATTATTATTATTATTATTATTATTATTATTATTATTATTATTATTTCATTCATTCACACGATATGTTGTTAACGTGGTTTGTAAACAAGGCATCAAGCCACGACCTATGGCCTTAGGTGTCTAGTGTTCTTCTCAAGATTCTTGCCGTTCCCAACAAGGAGGCTTTTTGTAGTAATACCGTGCAATCTAGTCCAATTTTCTTCAACGATGTTTTCAAATTTTTGCTGAACGTCCCTATTGCACCAATGACAATTGGTATGACAATTACTTTTCGGCAGCTCAAGATTTTTTTTAATTCTTGGTATTTTTCCATTTTGTCTTGTTCTTTTTCCAGCACTCTTGTATCAAAAAGGGAAGCGATATCTATCACATAACATGATCTTTCTATCTTATCAAGAACAACTACATCAGGTCTATTATGCTCAATTTGACGGTCTGTTTGAATTCGGAAGTCCCATAACACCTTTACTTGATCGTTTTCTATAACTCCTTCAGGATCATGGTCATACCACTTGTCTTTGCATGGGATGTTGAATTTCTGACAGAGTTTCCAATGGATAACTTGGCCTACCTTATCATCTCACCACATTTTATACTCTCTTTGCGCCAATTTCTTACATTCTGCTACGATATGATATTATTATTATTATTATCATTGTTGTTGTTGTTGTTGTTATTATTATTATTATTATTATTATTATTATCATTAAATATTGTTAAAACCCCTTAATTGCCTTCTAAGAGTGACACTTGTAGATTTTACTCATCAGATGACTTTACTCATCACAGTGTGCAAAGAAATTCAATTTTCCAGGTTTCCCTTTGGGCAAGCTGTAGCCAGGGTGAACTATCCCATAAGTTACGAGCTTGAAAAAAATCCTTATAAGCACAATTAATTTCCTCAAAAATTTCTCCCAAAAACGTTGACACTTTCACTTGCCAATCAGGCGCAGATAATTTAGTGAAACTCAACATTTTATTGGCTTGCATTTTTTTTCAGCATTGTGTTGTTCTTGATAATGTTCATCTGTCGGCATCTGTGGCCTGCTGAACCTCTTGGCTCTGGTGGTAAGAATCATTGAAGAGTTGTTTGTGTAAGAGTGCAATTTCTGTGTGTTGGGTTCTATTATACCTTATTGAAATCATTCTGTAGTGTAACACTTTTTCATGTCAAGGTTTTTTTTGTTTGTTTTTTTTTTTTTTTGGCAGGTGCTGAACCAACCACCCCAGGGGGTCGCCCTAGTTTCTCATTGCGCTGGGTTTATTCCGATAAAATGTACCCTGTCATGAAGGCATTATTCAAACTGGCGATTATAACGTTTTATTTTTATCTATGCGACAGGTATGAGTGATCAATATGTTAATTCCTTGCTCACGTGAGTGAAAACACTCTATAGTGCAATCTTTTTACTAAAGGACGGTGCCTGCTAATTCAAAGGTATTTTTGCCCCGATTTATGATTTTGCAGAAACTGTAGATCTTAACAATTGTTATTGAAATCCAAAAATAAAATTGGGGGTAATCACACATTTTTTAAAGATAATTGATGAATAATATTTGTAAAAAGCTTTAAAATACAAAACGATGTATGGCGTTCTTTCTCAAATTGAAGCTTAATTATCTCTCAGAAATGCAGGGTTACCCCCAATTTTCCTTTTGGATACCAAGAGTACTAACTAAGATCTACTTTCTCCGGGTAGTTTTAAACCGTGCAAAAATATCACTGCATCAGTAAGCATCACCAATAGGAAACCTGAGTATGTCGAGATGCTCAGAATATATGTGCAATAACAATAGTAGGCACCATCCTTAATCTATACCTGTAATATCTTGTAACGTATTGTAATGTGTTTACCTATGCCCCGCCTGGAAATCAGCTTCTGTTGTGTGTGGCTAGCGTAGTTTAATAAAATTGCTGAGATCTGTATAATTATTGTGAAAAATTGAACTTTGAACATGTGCTCAAGACCAGAGAAAACAAAGCAACTTCCAAGTTTAATGAATCGAGACAGTTTTATTTTTTATTTCTAAAATACAGAGCATTTTATGACACCAAAAATTCGCCTGAAAGTTTCGGGACTTTCGACAACTCCCCCCCCCCCCCCCTCCCTTCCCAGGGGTGCAAGATTCACCCTGTCGAATTGGGTAATTCAGACAGTCTTAGTGCTGAACCGGTTGGTTTTGTATTTTATTTTTCTCAGGACAAACGTGTTTTTCAAGGAACAAAAGGAATATAGTCGTGTTGTCTTTGTGCTCTTTTTAATGATTTTCTTAGTACTTGGAGCTTTGACGTGGGTCCCTGCTGAACAGGTGGGTTGCCAATTCATTCATCCTGAACACAAGTGTGTGTGGCTTGCTAATGAGTGGTTTTTGTATGGACAGTGTCTCCGGGAAGTCAATGGATTACAAAGTACACTCTGGATGCCTACCCCTTGACTGCACACTATCATGGAGCAAATTGAAGCGAACTTCTTAAGCACCAACTTATTCATTGTAAACTCTTTTGGATAAGAGAAAGCCATTCTAAGTCACTCCAATCTCTTAGATGAGCATAGCTACCTTTGAAGGTCTCATTGTCATTAATTAACTGTTCAACAGAAATTGCCAAAAATTGCCTTTCTGTAGCAAGTATTCAAAGAAACATTTGCAGTTTGTAAAGAGTTTTTTTTTTGCAAATTTTCACTTGCCATGACTTCAATTTTTTGAAGTTTTGTTTTCTTCTGTGTCAGACGGTGTTGTTAAACAGATATCAAACAGATGAGTGGAAAGGCTGGATGCAGTTGGTTATTTTGCTTTATCATTACACAGGTGCAAGCCAGGTAATTCAAGTCAAATTGCTTCCTTATCTAAGGTGATTGCAGATTGCACTTTGAAAAAGTGCAAAACCAACTGTGGTCTTGCAGTCACATTCCACCCAAAGGGAGCTACAATCGTGGATGGAACTCGTTAAGAAAACGTACTTAAACCGACAAAAAGCACGTTTTCACTATTTCTCTCTTGTG
>OX421458.1:3219935-3232435 GCA_949126865.1 Montipora capitata | reverse complement strand
CCGATGCTTTCTAATGCAGGGATATTTTTTCGCGGTTTAAAACTATGCAGAGAAAGTAGATCTTCGTAAGTACTCTTGGTATCCAAAAAGAAAATTGGGGAGTAACCATGCATTCTTTATAGATAATTGAGCTTTAAATTGAGAAAGAACGCCATACATTGCTTTTTATTTTAGAGCTTTTTACAAATATTGTTTATGAATTACCTTGAAAAATGCGTTGTTACCCCCAATTATCTTTTTGGATTTCAATAACACTTGTTAAGAGATGTACCTTTCCTGCATAATCGGAAATCGGGGCAAAAGTACCTTTGAATTACTAGGCACCGTCCTTAAGAGACTTTGTGTCCTACAGACCCATTTCAGTAATTCCCAATCTGGAGGACAAAACAATGGTTGTTCTGTCCCGTGAGAGAAACAAACCTTTCCAATCCAAAACAATCCTCCAGATATTGGGAATTAACTGAGAGAGGTCTATTGTCGACTCTCCATGGACCTTTTTGCAGATACGGCGGCCATTTTGATTTCTATTGTTTCAAATAGCCCCCAGGGGGCAAATACATATTAATTTTCCCCCTGAGCATCCCATAATGTCTTTCGAAATAATAGAAAGCACAATGGCCACCGTATCTGCAAAAAGGTCTATGGGCATTGTCCCTAAATGCACAAAACACCAAAATGACTTGGGGTTCCGTATTGAAAGTGAAGTGCTGCCCCATGTGGAAAGATTAACCCAGGATTGATCAGCATATAAATTCACCTCTCACTTTCAATACACTGTCAGGTAGACAAGTATTGAGAATAAAGATTATTACCAGCTTAAGTGTATGAGCCTGATAAAACAACAAATTCTCATGACCAGTCAACGAAGAAATCTATGGAAGTAGTTAGGGGAATGAACTTTTAGATCATGAGAGTCAAAAGGTTTAAGGGAATTAAGTGGTTAACAATTCATGAATGTTGGCTTTTCTCATTCCTCAGGGGTACATATAGAATGATGTAACGAGTGTTTGAGATCAAGGAACGCAGTATCAGAAGATTGAAGTGGTTAAGACTAGACTGTTTAATTAAACGTTCGGCAGTTTACAGCTTTAGTTCACTAAAATTGTTGATTTGGTCTTTTCTCTTTCTGTACAGGTCTTAACTAGAATGAATCTCCTTGTTGCGGTGCTGTGTTTAGCTATGGGTCGTCCTTATCAGTTTTATTATTTTGTACCACTGATATCATTTTGGTTTGTGGTGATTTACGCTGTCTTAGCTTCCTGGCCCAGAGTCACGGCTGCCATTGTTAAGGGTGAGTTAGAGGTTGCTGTATTTTGAAATGAAGAAAGACAGATATACGTCGTTCATATGTTATTACCATCGTCGGCGCCCTTGTCCAGCATTGTAGCCGCGTCAGGGATTCTGTAGTCATAGACATAGTCATAGTCAGTTTACTTACCCACGAGGAGCTTATATAGAAGTCATAACTCGTTAAAACGCTTTCGTGCAACCATGATATACCACAGAGGACAGACCACAACACCGGGAACTCCATGCCCTACTCTTTGCGAATAGTGTGAGGGGTCTGTTACGTCCCACACGGCTATGAACATTGAAGGGTTGTGAGACGGGGCCAACGTTCTATCTTCCTTATCCTCGAGGACTAGAAGGTCTTACCATTTACAGATATCATTACAAAGGTAGTACTTTCTCCTCAGTCATTTAAAGACCGTGAGTGTTAATCCTCCCGCACTGCAACCCTGTGCTCAACTAACCGAGCCACCATTGCGCGGTATCGTGTTTCTTCTGAAGTTAGCCCTTTCCGTCCTCTATCTATACGAACATCATCCATCTTTTACATGGTCTTTCTCGGCCTCTATTTCCTGTAACATTCATATGTCAAGTTCTTTTGACTGCGTTTCCTTCCTTGTTCCTTAGGAAAGGAAAGGAAAGGAACTTTATTTAAGTGTCTAATCGTTCTAGCGCTGGAGAACTAATTGGGACACTGTAAACTGAAATTAGCAATTAACACAAATCAAGTCAAATTTTCAAGATGGCCAAACAACCGAAGCCTTGGTGTTCTTACATGTTCTAACATCGGCCCAACTTTGAGTTCTTTCCTGATTTGTTCGCACCTTACTCTGTCCAAGATGGTTACCCATTTGATCCTTCTTAACATCCACATTTCTGCCGATTCGATCGTACGTCCCTCCCTTATATTGACTGACCATGTTTCCGCTCCATATGCCATGTCTCATAGAGCTTCGCGTTTTGTTTTCTCGGAAATCGTTTATCATAGATAATATCCGACAGGTCTCTCCATATGTCTTTCGTATATTTATATACAAAGTCTATTCATTTCCACGTCTACTATTGTCTTAATGTGAACTCACAAAATGACCAGATCGCAGTTGGCTTGATAGCCTGCGAACGCAGACGTAATTCCGGGGGAGAGAAAGGATCGCCGGAAATACGTCTGCGTTTGCAGGGTATTGGCTTGATGGCTCAGCATTGAAACGGTATCGCATAGGCCATCAGTCCAAATCACAGCGTGCGTGCTATTCCTTGAAGGCCTTGGAAATTAAGCCCTGGAATTTAAATTTGGACTTCATGGACACTTGAAAAGCCCTTGATACAACGAATTCTGTGGGAAACTGCTTGAAAACTCTTGGGTGAAAACTGTTGAGACTGCATGATGCTAATTGAAAGAGTCATTTCAAAAATTGAGCCCAAATTTGACTATTGGGGAAAGATTAAATGCAAAAAGTAAAACGCCCGTGCGTGCACTTAACTTGCAGGATATGGGAAAGGATATCAATGTATACGTTTTCAGCAAAGAAAATACTGAAACACGATGTATGGCATAGAAATCTTCTTACAAACACTCTTTGAAAACTCAATTTCTTGTTTCTTGAAAACTCCTTGAATACTCCTGGAATTTCATATAGAAAATCCAGCACGAACCCTGAAATCACGTTCAGGCCTATATTTTTCAGGCTTCCCTTTGGTTACCGAGACAATTAGATTCAAAAACGAATGGGCGAAGTGATTCTCGCAATTATCTGGACAATTTAATAGGCAATTGTCTCTGATAGACACCTGAAAAATTCAGGCCCTGTTGCTCAAAGGCTAGGCTGCATAGCTGGCGGTATTTTTGGCGGGAGAGGCATAAGCCGCGCGGAGAATGGGGAGGGGTGCTGTCAAAGGCTTATGCCTCTCGCGCCAGGAAGACCTTAGACAGCAATGACCAGAACCAGGTTACTGACCAGCGGTTTTCGTTAAAACAATGGTTTGCTGGGGGTGCTCGGTCTCGGGGGCTCAGAAAAACTGGTTGTTTTAAGGTTTTTCCTCGCGCCATCAATAGAAAAACCTTAAATAACATTAACCACAACCAGGTTTTCTGAGCCCGCGAGACTGAGCACCCCCAGCAAACCATTATTTTAACGAAAACCGCTGGTCAGCAACCTGGTTCTGGTCATTGCTGTCTAACGTCTTCCCCAACAATACCGCCAGGCTACTCAAAGGCCGAATAACTTCATCCAGTGGAAAAGTCACTGTTCAGAGTGTAAAATATACTCCACCTGAAACATTGGACAAGGTTTTCATACATAACTCTCACTGACCGAGTTCGAGGTCCGTACCGTATGTTACGGACCGCTCGTGGGCCATAAATCAACAGGAAAAATTGAGGACCCGTGTATAACCCATACTTCAAATATATTATGCATTTGTCTCATAAATAGGTAAGTTTATTTTGCGTTCTCGGAGTAAATATACCAATTTACAAGGGTTGGTCATGACAAGCAACATATACACCAAGGTACTGGAATTTATAACTTTCAAATTTATTTAGTCCGGTTCAGACCTTGGGTCTACATAAGTAGCGCGATGCAATGATCTAAAGTCTTAACATAATGAGTTTTGATCAAACGTTTTCAAGTAATTTTTGAAATAATCACAAAAGGTGGTACCAGTTTGTGGGAGTAGTTAGGAAGTGGAAGCGGCCGGTATTTTATTGCTGGTTCACTGGAGCACAGTGAACCAGACTGGTTGGCTCACTCGGTTGAGCATGTGATTACTGTGGTCACGGGATCAAAACGTCCGGCTAGACCAACACTCAGGGTCTTTAAATAACTGAGAAGAAAGTGCTGCAATGGTTACGCTTGCTAGTCTTCTGGGATAAGAACGAAATACCGTAATCCCCGTCTCACAACCCTTCGATGGGACGGCAAAATGGCAAGGCTACTCAAAGCAAACCACGAGGGCAAACCTCTGCAGCAATGACTCAAATACGCATGTGTCAGGTGATCACCCGCTGACCGACAGACAATCTCCCAGTGAACGATGATTATGGATAATCTCATGTAAAGAAGCAACATGGTTTAACAACGAAGGTGGTTCCTGATCGAAGGACTCGATCACAGTAAATGTTAAAACAGGTTATTTTCTCTCTCTTGCAGATAACAACAAGCTTTGTTTTGCAATGTTGTTCAAGTTCTTCATACTCTTCGTCGGAATTTCTATTATTTGGAGCTCACCAGTAAGTTATTTTATACATTCAGCCCTAATTTTCTAGGGTTATGGTTGATGAGGAAGATGTCCTCTGTGTAGGGGAATCTTTGTTTACCTTTTTCGCCTCATCACATGCAAGGTTATAGTTTTCCAAGCAGTCAGCAAATAATAAAGTACTGAAAATATTGAAAGTGCATTGCATAACGAGCTATGTTTGAAAATTTGAAGCTAATTTACCAGGGACAGGTTGCTCGAAGCCTGGTTAGCGCTAACCGTTGGTAAAGAAGTATCAAAACCTATAGGTTTCCATGGTATTTAACGCCGGTTAGCGCTAACTATGCACCTTATTCCAAAATGGCCGCCATTGAGATATTCTTTTGTTTTTATTCAAATTAGACCTTGATGCCTCGTTCAAGGCAAAATATTCTTTTGAATTTTCAGCTCAAGAACGAGGCATCAAGGGCTAATTTGAATAAAAACAAAAGAACATTTAAATGACGGCCATTTTGGAATAAGGTCTATGCTTCGAGCAACCGGCCCCAGATAATCTCTGAGCCGCAATAACGCTTTGAAAATTTTAATTTTACAAAGAATGTATGGTCTTAGCGCCTTTGCTACCCAAGAATTTGTCAGTTTTTGATGGCTAATACCTTGCTAGTTATCAATTCTAAAAGGCTTAAAATTGGAGATTTAACTAAGTTTAACAAGGTCTTTTATAAATAGTATGATGCATGCCTTCTGTCAGCAAACTCCTATGTTAATGAAACAAAATGTAACCAATGACGCCAGCAAATATCCCCTTATATGGAAGGTATCTGTATACAATCAAGCTTTTTGTTATTCAAATTTACCTACTGTGAGGCAAAAGAAAACCTTGTTTCAGGCTTCCCGCCGCCCCCCCCCCCCCTCCCCCCCTTCCCAATAAGGCTCTGGTTGGTACATTTAAATTTTATTTTTGACATCAACGATATCTGCTATGGAAAGAGAATTGTCACAGTGTTTGGGTAATCGACCTGTTTAGTAATTACAAATAGTTGTTTAAGTTGAATTCGGGACCGCTGAAGAGAAATCCCGCGGGATTGCATGAAATATCAAGTATTCTCATAAGAATTCAACGCTCTACTTAGATTGGCTGAAATATTTTAAAAGAGTTGATTAAAGCCTGGAATCTGACACAAAACATGGATATTATGATATTATTCAAGGCCACAAATATCGACAGGTCCTTGTTTGGGGCCCTTTTTTCCATTAAAGGTATGGCCAGTTGTTTCATGTGTCTCTTAGAAATGAACTGTTAGAGGTTTTCGTAAGCCGTTTGTTAGCTTCTTTGTGAGCCTTGTCTTGTGTACTAGAGATACCCGGTACTCTTAGACTAGACTCGCTGTTAGGGACTCGCGTAATCACTCATTTACAACAGGTGTCTATTTCACAAAGAGAGTCCTTGTTTGCCGTGATTATGTTCAGTTAAAGATCACAGTTGAAAGAACTCATTGATCATTACACCTAACTGGACAATCTAAGTAAATTTGTCGAAGATTTGTGCGTAAGTCAAGTGACGTGTTTACTGGTTTGCTACAGCGAAGTTTTTATAGAAACAAATACGCTGTGCAGTTTCAAGAAGTTTTTTGGAAGATAGAGGTGATCTTCGAATTTGAACGTGACAATTGAAGCAATTGTCACTTTATAGACGCCAACCCTTGACTTCTGTGCTGCCGGTGCAATTCTCTACCAACTGAGGTATGAAGCCAAATAGTTGGAAGAAGGTCAATTTTTTGGACTCATGTGCTCCAGTGAAGGGAACTCGTGAAATTCGCCTGAATTTTTCAGGTGTCTATAAAGTGACTGAAATTGTCCAATTAAGTGCGCGGAGCCCTAAGTTCTTTCGTCTAAAACTCGCACTTCAAATATACATTTCTTTCATTCAATACGTCACAGATGACGTCAAAATATGGCGAGAACAAAAACGTGGTGCACGACGCGATAGCCGAGTGTGTCACTGATGTTCTTACCACATTTTCACGTCATCTGTGATCGATTACTGAACAGTCGGCTTGGTTTTGGTGGGTGACGGAGCATTTGAATTGTGAAAGGTTGAATTAAAGGGGGTATGTCGCGCACAATGATGTAATTTCATGACACCCAAAACGTAGAATGGAACATTGCTATAACTACTTAAAATTGTTGAACAACATAAAAGAAATACAGGAAAAGGAAAGAGAAGCATGGATGGACACAAATGGACAAAATTGAAACGGATTGCGTTTGGGCCGGTAATCTTGAAAATAGTCGCCCAGCGTTTTTCAAGTTAATGGCAAATCGCCTGGATAAAGGTCGTTTTTTGCTCAGAATCATCTTGTTTGTGATGTAATGATAATTTTACCAGTAAAGGAATTCCACATTACCATTTTCGAGTTTTAAACTCGTGATTAATTAAAGATTTCCCTGAAAGACCCTAACATAGCGTGACATTGGCCCTGTAATGTGACCACTCACCTCCCCTTGCTTTCTATCTTTTTGGCTCATTGCTCCGGATTCAACTCGTGTTCCACCCACAGAATGGAGAAGGGTAGGGTAACATATGTATACTTCAATCGGCCTTAACGCCATCTTTTGCAGCAGACCTATATCAGAATGACTTACTGATTGCCCGTTCTTTTTCCTCTCAGACATTTTGTCAATGGATATTTTCCCAGTGGGCGATTAAAGAATTGTTTATTGATGAGAATGAGAGCGTTAGGGAGTGGTGGTTTAGGTCATGGCTAGACAGATATGTAAGTATGTCAATAATTATAATCGTCATCATCAGATGTCCATAACCCAGAAGTATCGATCTCTCTCATTTGGCCTTGGCCCATCCTTTTACGGTATTATCTAAATTTAGAATACAGGGGCCCAGCAGGTGCTCTTTCCTCGAACGTCCCGAAACTTCCTGGGCCTTTTTCGGGTGCCAGCCACGATTTCCTCTGTAACTTATAATCTTGAAAACATGTTAAAAGACTAGTTTATCAAAACAAGGAGGTGGCAGTCGCATAATTGGCTTTTCGGGCCCGAAATGTTCTGGGGACTTTCGAGAAACGGGCCCAGGTCCCGCCAAATGATGGCTAATCAGATTGGACCTAATGACCGCTACTCTCCTGATTGGTCAGCAATCAATTAGTCGCAGGAGGGATTGCACGTGCGAAATGCAAAATGGCGCGCGGCACGCAATGCCACTCTTATGTTTGCACTTGTGCTTGCGCTTGGTCTTTGTGGTGCCTTCTTCAGTTTTGATAGGACCTAGTAGTTTGCTTGATTTTGTCACAAGCCCGTGAGCCTGATGACCACAATGCTTCTGATTGGTCCACAAGCAAGTAAAGTGTCCACGTGATTGATCGTTCTGAGTATAAAATCGTGAATCGGGCACAGAATGCAATGCCTTCATGTTTTTCCCCCGCGAAAAAACCAAGCAGTATCCGTTCTAAATGTAAATAATACCATCAAATGAAGGACTGGATTTCACCGCATATCCAGACTTCTGGGTTACGGACTTTTGGTTTTGTGTAATATCGGACACTAATTTGACATTTATGTTCCGGTCTTTTGCGTTCCAGATTGCACTGTTTGGAATGGTAACAGCCTTCGCATATTGCACCGCCAAATACTTTAGATTACTTGATGATAACAATAAAAGAGCTTTGTTCTCTGGACCAATAGGAGTTGCTTGTGTCTTGTTTGCTGCCATTGCTCTCCTGGTAAGTGATACATTTAGTTTTATAAAATAACTAGGACAGCACGCGTACTCTCATTGGTCAATAGCTGTGTTTAGATTACAGTATGTAACCACGGCTGTGACATCACACGAATTTTGATTGGTTATTTGTTGTCAGACGCACGTTTTGATTGGCTGGTAGGAAATATGAGCGTGTATCAAGAAAATCTGTTTCAATCAAGAAGTAAAGAAAACAGCATTTTCCTTCATTTATGGAATTATTTTTGAGAAACATTTTATAAAAGCATTAGAGGACTTTTTTTCGTGTTTACATAGCCTCATTTAAACACTCGGGGAGTTGGGAAAATTCTCGACAGTTATGCAAACCCTCGTCTGCGTCTCGGGTTAGCATAACTATCTGGAATTCTCCCAACTCCCCCTCTTGTTTAGATGAAGCTATGTAAACACCGAAAAAGTCCTCTATTGGTTAATTCGTAAAAGTGATCTACCTCAAAGGGAACCTCTACTCCTATTACAGAATAAGGTTAAACTAGATCAAATAATATTTGCAAAGACAGTGTTTGTTTCAGAAAAATAAACTTCAGAATCACTTATTTTCACTTTAAAATTTGCATGAGAGTTGGAGATCATCGCAGTCAAACATCAACTTCGTTAAATTTAACTTGTGCGATGCTGTATCGTTTTTTCACCAGGGTTACACCATTCAGGCCTTCACTTGCAGTTCAAAAGTGTCTTGCAATGAAATTCATTCTTTAGTGTCTTTTATACCTGTAAGTACAAGTTCAGTTATTAAATTTAATGTAACCTTTCTTAATTAATAGGTGGTTAAGTAAATCAAACCAAACATTGTTTTTTTTTTTAGGAGAGCGGACGCCACGTCTGGGAATCGAACCTATGGCGCGTTTTTAGTGTCAAAATTCAAACATGCTAATCAAATCTTCAATTCGACAGTTCAGATATTCCTTTCGGCATTTCAAACATTCAATTCGACAATTCAAATATTCAATTCGGCAATTCAACTAGTTAATTGAATTGAAGGTTTGAATTAAATGAGAGAGCCAAAAGTAAATTGAATTTTTCAAACACTTTGCAACTGACAATGATGTTTGTAACATCGAAACATGTCTTGTAAATTAAGAAAATGTCGTCTTTTTTTTAAAAATTTCATGGTTTGATTTGCCGAATTGAATGTTTGACTTGTTGAATTGCGGTTTTTTGGGGATTTTGACAAGACTGCTTGTTATGCAGTCTGCTTAAGATCGAGTGGGGTTCCGGCGTCCAGAACATTTTCTTTGTGGTCGCTGACGCAATTGGTGGCAAACTATCACAACTGCCGCAAACTAACCTCGACTGTTTTGCGATTTTGTGTTACAGATAACAGCTTTTATTCTTTTAAGAAATGTTCCTGGCTTATTGAGGGCGAAATTTAGTAAATTTTACGCATGGGTTGGCTCCATATCCCTTGAGGTAAGTGAGATATCATTCGTTTTCAAGTGACGTCCCAACGACCATGGGCCGGTTGCTCGAAGCCTGGTTAGCGCTAACCGTTGGTTAAGAGGTATCAAAACCTATAGTTTTCCATGGTATTTAACGCTGGTTAGCGCTAACCTTGCTTTGAGCAACCCCAGCCAGAACGATAACATCAGTCATAAACCGCTGGTTAAATTTTACGCGCGATTTTATTGGCTACTTTACGTCACGTTGTGTAAAATCAGAGGCCTGATATCATGCAATAATCTCCGTCTGCGTGGACATTTGTCCAGTACGCTAAAAAGCGCCGATTTTTCCCAGTTTTTTTTACCTAAGGGTAAGTTTCAAGTTTTCCTCTAATCACAGGAAAAATAAAGTTGATTAAACCACTCAAGTGTACTTGTTGATGTCAGTCGCGCGCAATCACCATCAAATCTTAACACTGGCTTTTTACCAGCGATTTTTCCACTATATGAGACTTTAATGGGAGGGTTGTAAAATAAAGAAAACTCCTTCTGGCTTGCTAGTATGTCGGCTGATAATGTCCTTGGCTGAGAGATTTTCCTCTCAGCCCAGGACGTTATCAGCTGACATATCACCCGCCTGGACAGGTTTGTCCACCGAATCTTACGCGACATTTCCTAACGTTTTACACAAAGTATATTCCCAGTCTTTTCAGGTCTGAGCACGCGAAAGCCAAAAAAACTGAAGAGATAGACATTCATTTCAGAAAGTAACAACGGTCTGGCTTTCTGGCACAGATCTGAGGCTGAAATTTGCTTCGTTTTCAAAGAGAGAGCCAAGTGTTGAGCTTTCACTAAAATGAGTTGAAATGGCCGTGCGAAAAAGTAGCATTCATTTTCAGACTACACATTTGTTTCCTAAAATCATGCTTAAGATAGCTAAAACCAGTTTTAACAATTAAGTGACTTAAACCCCTTTTACAAACGCATAAAAATTGTGCACGGCACCCCTTTAATTTCTGGCATGGGTGCGTAATACGCCTTCTGCTGGCTCTTTTTGCTTAGGAATAATTGCAGTGCCGTGCCAGATTTTTGTGCTTGTGTAAAGCGGGCTTTAGTCCATGGGTTGACTCTAGAAGACATCGGCAAAGATTCCCTTATTGAGGTCCATACCAACCATTTACTGTATTCTCGTAGCCCACTGTAAGTGATATTATGCTCCGGTTATTTATGTTTCAGTTGTTTATAGCACAATATCACATTTGGCTCGCCCACGACACTAAAGGCGTTCTGATATTGATTCCAGAACGGCCTATCCTCAACGTCGTCATGACAACGTTTGTATTCGTTTGCGTCAGCCATGAGATCCACAAGGTGACTGGAGTTCTGGCCAACGCCCTCGTCACCAAAGACATTAAAACAATGCTACGGAGAGTGCTCTTCTTTATCTTCATGTTGATAATTATTTGGTGGCACAAGACGTATCATATTCCGAAGCCAAAGATGACCTAAGGTGGTGGTGGTGGAATGAGTTTTAAGGGAATCGCTTCAAGAATCGCTTTAAGGTTCTCAAAACCCGGGCTAAGTGTCTGATAAAAACGTCTTTATTGTTCTCATTTGTTTTCCGTTTATGTGAGTAGTATCATGAATAAAGGAAAAAGAAATGCAAAACTGTAGTCTAACAGAGCAATTTTTATCTCAAATACTTGGGGCCTTTTTCAACATTAGTTACCAAAGGTGGTTTTCTTATTCCATGATACACGGTCGAAGCCGCAAGGAGAATGGGAAATTCCATTCTCCGCGCCAACAATGGCTAGCTTAAGCACGCGCGTTGTTGAGACGCGGACGGCAACCGGAAGAAAACATTTTGCGTGCCAGGGCCAGTGGTGTCTCCCAGATTTTTATACTAATCATCTCAAATGGAGAAAAGATACTTAGCAATGTAAATGTGGTTGTGTTAAGACAAGTTAAAAGGGAAAACAGCTCACTTCCGGTTGCCGTCCGCCTCTCAAAAACGGGCGTGCTTAAGCTACGCAGGCCAGTTCAGTCTCAGCCCCAAAATTAGACGTTCTCATAAAAAAAAGAGTGTATGCCACTACATATATGGCTTGAATTCCTTTACATAACCGCTATGACATATGGCTTGAATTGCTCTACATACTTTGCTTCTGATATTAATGCTTCTGCGATTGCCACCACTGTCAATAGTCTTATCGCTGTCCATGGAAATCATTGTAAATGTTAACTGTATAGTTCGGATAGTCCTTAATGTCTTGTTTTAGAATACATTTTAATTTAGTTTAAATTGTAAATAAGGAAGTTAGATTTCAGATTTTAATCGAGATTATATGTGATAAGAAAGTGAGATTTACTGTGATTTTGATTTTTTATTGTTTCTTTTAATTTTTCTTTTTATCTTCGGAGAAACTAGCAGTACTGCTACAGTCTGTACTCTAAAATCAGAATGTGGAAATAAAATTTATATATACTTTATGTATGTATGCCTTTTTTACTTGATTTAACGCTGCCCAGACGGAAATTAAATACCCTGCAGATACAGGCAAAATATTACTTAGCACCGCCCTCAAACTGAAAAGTGCGGAGATACACCATTGCGGAACTTTGTCGGAACATTTTTACGTTATTATGGGCGAATCCTATAACTGGATTGAAACGAAAAGTCTTTAATAAAGATTTCAAGTTGTTGGTTTGCTGAGCAAGGCAAAGAAATGTACATGTGCAACACGATTCTTTTTCGTCTTTTAAGGACGGTGCCTACTACTGTTATTGCGCATACGTTCTGCGCATCTCGAGATACTCGGATTTCCAATTGCTAGTGCTTATTAATAGAGGGGTATTTTTGCGCG
>OX421458.1:3167435-3217435 GCA_949126865.1 Montipora capitata | reverse complement strand
AACTCATTTGTTTTGAATCAGATATGGCTAGAAGCCGCATAATGCTTAGACGTCTTCTGAAGTAGTTAAAGTTTAGATTTAACATTGCAACATTTAGTCCGAGACACGCTATTAGGCTTGAAAGTAGTCCAAGTAGCATTGAACACACAACGTTTCTGCTCGCCGCCATTTTGGAAAATCTCGCTCGGAAAAAGACTGGTTCTGATACTGTGACGTCAGCGTATACAAAAATATACGGATACGAGCGTCCACGCGTATCCGGATACACAGCGTATACAGAAATTTCCACTCTGGAGAGCGTATACAGAAATCTCCGGATACACCGAGCGTATACGGCGGACACGGGTGGACGCTAGGTGTATCCGCAAATTTTTTTATGCGGATACACCTAGCGTCCACACGTGTCCGCCGGATACGTGTGGACGGGGCATAATGCTATATACAAGTAAATTAATTAACAATTAACTGGTAAGAAAAGTGACACAAACAAAGCCATTAATTATTAATAAACAAATTAATTAATGAGATAAAAACAACTCAAATAGAGCAATTAAGTCACTAAAAAATTTGAGATAATGCATCTCTTTAGGCAACGTTTGAAGTCCTGTAGTGTTGGTTTCCACTTAAGAGTAGAATCCAGAGAGTTCCAGAGTTTGACTGTCCTAAAGTAAAAAGTTCTTTGCCCTGTGGCTGTTTTAAACAAAGGAATATTTAGCATCTGGGAGTTTTTCGTTGTATGCTTGGTGATCATAGCTCTTTGAATATATTTAGAAAATAAAGAGGCTATTCTCCAAATTAACGATTACCGTTAACTTCCAATCTTCTTTGCATTTACTATTATCATTAATTTAGGACACTTTGTCCCAGGACTTGTGGTAGCAGAAACTGAATAAGGAAAATAAAAGCTATATCAGTGGACTGGATTTGAAACCGGAGTTTCTGCTCTTTTAGGACCGCTTTTTCCACTTCACCACTGATGATCGAGACCCTGTGTTCTTCAAAAATATAAAAAATTATTTATGTCTGGCATAAAATATCACTGCTGGAGAGCAATTAGACCTAAGCTTTAAATTGATTTTAAAATGTTTAGCTTTGTCATGAAGTTTGGTAAGCCGGCATTTTGCAGTGTTTAATTAATATTGTTGTTGCCGAGTGATGATGCAGCATTATCAAATAATGTTTAAATGTTGACCCTGGTCAAGTGGTTAGCTGACGTGTTCTAGTCCTGTCCATACATTTGGGTTGTCTTCAAAAAAACATATAATCCATATTTTAAAGTTTTTAATGACATTTTACTCTTACATGTAATTTAATATTTATAATTTCAATTATAGTTTACTATAATTAGTAATAATTAATTTTACTTTAGTATGATTAGTATTAATAAATAATTATGAATCATCATTTATAGATTTTCGTGATTAAATTAAGATTTCTACTCTTCTACTCATTTAACTGTCAGTCTTCAAAATTGACGATAAATTGTAAATTCAGAGCAAAAGGGGAATTAACGATAATCTTTAATTCAGAGGTAAAGAAAGAGTTGGTGTCAAGCCGAAAAAATCTCTTCTACATTTATTAGCATAAAGTCTTCATTGTCGAACCCAATCCTCGCCAGAGAAAGAAATTAATTAAGTCGTACATTTATTCAAATTGACAGGGGGCTCCAGCACTTATTAACTGTGGCCTCAGTAAAACGATGTGTGTCCCTCGGTTTAGGTAATAATCGATAATTTATGCCTGAAAATTGTTAATAGTTATGTCATGCGAGAAGTAAGGCGCTGGTAAATTTTTATTTTCAGTATGTATATATATTCACTTGGTTGATGAGGGAAATTGGCCACAGGGAGGAAAAAAGATGTGCGTCAGAACGAATCGATATTTTGCCAGACATCTCCGTACTTCCTAATGGGGGACTTGAGCAACAACAAGGGAGACGGCAACGAGAACGTCACAAATTTGTATATTTGATGGACAAAAACAATAGCTTTGCACGCCCCTGCACGTGCGTTTTTCACTTTTGTCCATTTCCTCACCGTCGTCTGCAAAACAACACTGACGTGGAAGAGCCATATTTGAGGTTTTATGAAGGACTTTAGCACTTAAAGATAGATAAATTATCATTTTCTCCCTTAAATTAAGCGCCGTTCCGACCAGTCTCATTCTTGAAGAACTACCACTCCCTTGTCATACTAAGAAGGTTGAAATAGTCACAAAGTGATTACAACAATTAACGCGAAGTTTATCTTTTGAGATGATATTGTCATTGCCGTCGCCGTCTTCGTTGCTAAGTTCTCTCCACGAAACATGCAAATCAATCCAGTGATTCAGCAATACTGCATGACCTTTCCCTTGCATTACCCCACTCTAGTTAAGCAATAGAGGACGTTTTCCGTGTTTCCATAGCCTCATCTAAACACGAGGGGGAATTGGAAGAATTCGAAACAGTTATGCAAACCCAAGACGCAGTCGAGGGTTTGCATAACTGTCGAGAATTCTCCCAACTCCCCCGAGTGTACAGATGAGACTATGGAAAGACTGAAAAAAGTCCTCTCTTGCTTTTATAAAATATATGTCAAAGATAATTCCACAAATGAAGGCAAATGCTGGTTTTTTTACTTCTAGATTGAAACAGATTTTTCTTGATACACGCTCATATTTCCTACCAGCCAATCAAAATTGGTGTGATGTCACAGCCGTGTTTCCATACTCTCATCCAAACACAGCTATTGACCAATGAGAGTGCGCGTACTATCATAATTATTTTATAACGTGATTGTTATCAGGCAATCGGATGTGATATTGCGGGTCCAGTGGAGTAACATTCGTCATTCAAGTTAAAATAGAGAGAATGGTAGGATTAAGTTTTGTATCTCACCCCATTTTTTACCCTCTTTAAGAAGGGCGTCGCTTTTTGTTTCGTTCCCTAGGAAACGAAACAAACTTACCTGACTTCAGGTCGTGAAGATTTACATTGATGTAAAGGTTGTAATTGAAAATCTAAACATCTTCCAGATTCAAAACAAACTTGTGAACACATGAACCCAAAGCCTCGAAAAAGATCAACAAACAGGACACAAAACAGAATGAATGAATCCTAAACAGGAAATTTTGATCACCTCAATGATATTGGTATTAACTGGCTGAAACGTAAAATTGTTGAAAAATCCACGTTATCTCTAGATCTATCTTTGCGAAGTGATAGGTAGACAGACGTCGCGGATTGAGTTACCGGGTAATTCGAGAAAACCAAGAATCAATCATTGTAATACTAGTAATTAGGACGGAAAACAGGTAAGACTAAGATTGAAAGTGGAGTTTAAAATGTTTTGTATTAGTTTTTAATGTTTAAAAAAAAGGTATTTGTAGACCTTTATGTAACTTCGGAATAAGGTGGAATCTATGAGCTTCTCCTCGGGAAGTTAAGAAAGATTTGACGATTACTCCCTGATGGACATGTTACAATCAGAGGGAACCAATCAGAATGGTTCATAAAACAAATAATCTCACGCTGTTTGCCGATTGTTGCAACAATTGAGGCGGTTGAACTTTGATTACGGTAAGTATAGCATTTCAATTGATATTGGAATTCATATCGAATTCGTATTTGAATTCGAAGCTCTTAGATTGTAAAACATTCGCATTTGTTTAAAACTAAAATAGCCGTATTCATAGCAAAAATCTGTTACACTGCGGTGCTGTATTCCGCGAAAAAGTGAACTTCATGCGTCACAGCAAACAATTGGGGCAATGAGAAAGTGCTCATGGCAGGTTGCAGTGCTCTTTCACCCAATCAATATAAAATAAAGGAAAAAGATGATTACATTTCAAGTTCTCATGTTGTAAGGTATCATTGGTCTTGTTAAATTCGACTCTTGACGCATTCATAGAGTAGACGTCCACATTTCTGATTTAATTTCTCGAGAGTTCGGGAATAGAAGTAGCCAGAGTCAATGTGACAGATCGAGGGACTCACTCGCGCTACAATATTTTATCTTTCTTTTACCATTCCGGAAACGAAACACTATATCTTTTTCAAATAGTTTCTTGATCTTTCCCCATTTAGGAATGCGTTTCCTAATTGTATGGCGGTCGGTAGGAGTTATCAGTCTGAGTCACACGCGCCCCTCAACGTCTTTTTTTTTTCATTTTTCGACACTATTATAAAGGCGGATTACAACCGGTATTCAAATGTCACTCAGATGCAGAAATCATTGCCACTAGATCTTTTGGAAGCAAGACGAAGAATACATCGTCTACATTTCATTTAGCAATCAATAACAATATCATTAATAATAACAATATCATTTCATTTAGCAATCAATAACACGTGATCATTGCGTTGTTCGTTCCTATATATATATTTTGAGCATTCAGTACGATCTAGTTTTTCAGTTAATTCATTTATTCAACCTAGGGCTCGTTGTGATTTTTATTTATATAGCTTTTTCCTAAGAACAATAAGAGACTGGAATTGTTTACCAGGCCCGCGTAGTTAGATCACGAAGTTATCCTGCTTTTTGTGAAAGTTTAAAGCGTCTGAATTAATATCTTGACCAAACTTGAACTTTAGTTTTATCATTTGAAAGGTTTTTAAATCCATTTTACTTTTTTTGTACTTATTAGTATTGGTATGTTAACTATTTATCTATGTATTTATATCTGATATTTAATGTAATTTAATTTAATGTAATTTATTTGTATCTATTAGTATTTTAATTATTTATATGTATTTGTTAATCTGATTTAAAAATTAAAAATCAGATAAACAAATACATATAAAAAAATTGAATTTTTGTCTCTTCTGGATACGAAACTGTTGAAGAGTAATAAAGTAGAAGTAGAAGTAAATTTCGGTGGACGTGAATGAAATGTTTCCATGACGATAGTCCTCTGTTTACTTGACAGCAGTCGAATTTGTCATGGAAACATGGATTGAGGTCCACCGCCTGCAAATGGCACCCGGTGTAAAAAAAACAGAGAAACCAACAAACACAACGAAAATCAGAAGGACTCTAAAGGTTGGAGTCGTAGTCGTAAGAGTGCTTATGACTTAGCGAAAATCAAAGATCGGAGTCGTAAGCGGAGTCATAAGCTCGACGGAATCCGAGTTAGAAGAATCAGATCGTTCCCATTTTCTTCCGACTCCGCTTATGACTCCGTCGCTTATGATCCAGTGAAAATTAGATTGTCGGAGTCGGACGCAGAAGCGCAAGAAACAACCAATCACAACGCTTGGAATCGAGCATTGTGATTGGTTTATTCTTCCGGCTTCTGCTTCCGACTCCGACAAGGCAGTTTTCACTGGATCGTAAGCGACGGAGTCATAAGCAATCATAAGCGGAATCGGTATTCTGCTTCCGACTCCGACAGTTTTTCATTAGATCGTATCGTTCTGCGCTTCTGATTACGACTCCGACTCCGACTCTTTCGGTAGTTAAAACCAGCCTTAACAAAGACAGTTTTATGCTGCAAAAAGAGTAGAGTGACAGGCCCAGGGAGCAGAAGCGAGTAGAGAGTTTAGTGTAAAAAAAAAAAAACAACATTAAAAGCAAATTGAGCACGCCATAACACCAATTCACCCGGTGTGGCCAGCATATCACGAATGCGCACAACCATTTCGTCCTAAGCGGACAGAAAAAAACTGAAAATCTGCACGGGCAAAATCAATATTTACATTTTTGATTAAAAGTTTAAAAAAATGTTTTACAAAGTCATTACCTTCCTCAACGGCTTTTAAATTCTTCTTTTTTATTGAAAAACTCAAAAATATGGGTCGGTCGGTCGTCGGTATTAATTGAAACTGGAGAGAAAAGGGGAACGGACTCATGAAACTCATATTAGTATAGTCTTAAACGAAGAACGATAAATGAGGGAGGAAATTCTTCCTTCTAATAGTCATTTAGGAATGAAAAGCAGCAATCACACATCGGATCGGATCGGATTTACAAAACTCGGACTGGATCAATAACAAAATCCCCGCCAAAACTAGACGGACATCAGACAACGTGCTGAAGACAGGAGAATTCGAATTCTGTGCCTTTCTCTCTTGTAGTCGTCACCTCATTTATTGAGACTCGTCGAAATGTTTTTTTTTTTTTTTCCCAGAGGTTGTTACAGATTCCGAAGCGGAATTATGAAAGATACGATGTGACGAATTGACGTCAGTAAGCGAATTGACTGAGCACGCAACGGTCGTCTTCTTCAAAGACCTTCAAACATGAAAACTGACAACAATTTTTTACTTTACCCCAATCCCTGACAATTGCACAATAGCCTGATTTTCGATTTAGGGACAGAAAGGGAACGTCAGTTGACGAAAGGAGAGCCCGCAGAATCGGAATATGGAATCACCTTTGGAAAAAAATATTTCGTCGAGTCTCAATAAATGAGGAGACGACTACATGAGAGAGAAACGCACAGAATTCGAGCACGTTGTCTGGTGTTATTGATCCGGTCCGAGTTTTGTCAACCCGATCCGACCTGATCCGATCCGGATTTTGCCAACGGCCGTTCTTCTTTGGGTTCTCCGGTTTCCCTCTCTTCTCAATTTTGAGTTGATTTGATTTTCTGTAAGTCGTCCCAAATTTGTACCTTAGCCGTTAGCGCCAAATGCAGATACACTTGACACATCGATAAAGTTCATGATTATCTTTTATTATTTATTTGTCCTTTTCTATGGTTCACTGACCTATTTGTTTAAAAATATCTTTCCACTAATTGTAGCCTGTTAGGTATTGACGCTATTTTGGGTTTAATTTAAGGACTTTCACTTTGGGGTCATTTTAACTGTTAATTTGGTGGAAGGACTGGACTGCACACACAACGCAAAAGCGCAGTGTACATAACGATCGCTGTAGCCACCTAACCAGTTTACCTTCTATTATTGGCGATAAATGAATTCCCTCCTTCACTGAATGACTTCTTTTATGAATTGACTTCAAAATCGATGTGAAGAATGAAAGTTTGATCCTATTGTGACCAATGTAGACGGAAATTTTGCGTAATAATGTCACCCATTGTTTTGATGAGAATTGTTGAAGTATATGGGTGGAGTCCAACAGAGCCCCTAGGGAGTTTTTACTTTACGCCTGACAAATTCTTCAGTCATCAGAACAGCAAAAATCGCTAGAGAATTCATCCCATTTTATCGAAAATAAAACTCCCATTTTCTCCTTAAATTAAAAAAAGTTCATCGTAATTTTTAATTTCACATCTTTGCTTGAAATGGAGTAGATGAAACTGATATTTGTCTTCGGAGACCGCAAAATTTCATGCAAATTGCGCAAAAACGTAATTTTTGCTGTTTATTGCATATTTGCGTGCATTTGATTGACAGGTAATTTAGGCGACGAATCGTCCCCACGCTACTTGCTCGACTTCACTGCCAATCCCTCGAAGAAGCATTCCTCGTCGAGAGAGTATTTCTTCGGCAAACGACCTCTGTAGTCCAAAGAGAGGAACGACGACGGCGAGCCAGCTCAATAGGTAAGTTTTTTAACAAAGAATTTACCACCTAACGGCGACGGGTTGACTTTGTATCGCGTTTGATGCTTTGCAAAGTGTCTCAATTCATGTTAAAAAGTCTTCGAAAATGGTTTATTATTGTAAAATACTTGTTTGCCAAAATATTCCACGTTAACCCATACTTGTTGTAAGATTTGCTACCCGCCATATTTCGGTGAAAGCTCACTTTAGAGCATCTTGTGGTGATATTTTTTTGTTATAACGGCGATAGCTTTTTCGGAGCGACATGCAGTTTTCGTCAAACAATAGAGCTTTTATTGGTCGCAATTTTGTCTGCTTGTAGTTTTGCTCTCAAGATCCCGCAACTTGGAAGCATTTTATGTTGCCGAAGAAGCACCCGATTTATAATTACAATACCCTGTCTGAAAAATGGCCTTTTCTGTGATTTTTGCGACAAAGAGTAGTCGCCTTCCTGTCGTTCAGCAAACGCGAACCTGTTATATAAGATTATAAGACTTCTTGTCTTTCACGGAGAGAGTTGTAGACGAAATTGTTTGAAGTATGAAGATTATTGCGTAGAACTGCTCAAATCATTTTAGGTGTTTTATGGCAGAAAGAGTGTTCTATGTCATTTACTTTAAACTTGTGCTGGATGTTATTTCTTTATGCCGTTGTATGTTTTGGCAGAGACTCCAGATTGCTTTTGATATCCGAGGCAATTCTCGCACTTACTCCCGTCGTTTCTGGCGTCCGCTGTTTGCAGTTGTTGTCCCTTATTTAAAGAAGCTGCATAACAAATGGCTCGGGAAAGCTTCATTCACGTGAATACATTCTTGTGCAGTTGGCCTTCCAGGATATTTCACTAGGAAAGCGCGTACATTTGAAATTAGCAGGGTCCTTGGTGAAATGTACCTACTAGCATTCGAACGCATGATTAATGTACCATGCATTCGAACGCATGATTGTTTTGGATTGTTTTGTCGCTCATGCACACTCGCCATAAAATTTTCAGGACGCTGTGCGTGGTAAATCTTTTCGCGATAAAGCTTTTCCTTCGTGATTCCGACGTCTGAAATAGTGTTTGGCTTGTCAACGGTTTGAAGGTATCGATCGTGCGGTTGTTCGGCGGGTCGGATAACTTATATGTTATGTTGGTTCATTCTTTTTTTCGGTTTAAATTTGCTAACGGACAACGTGCTTGTGCTCAAAACTCTTCGTTGTCTTCTCAGTTATAGTTCGCCGATTCTTACCCAGCAGATGCCATAAAGACCTCAATTCGGTAAGATCGAAAATTAGGCTGAAACATTTTTAACACGTAAACAACATCGTATTATGATCTTTAGTTATCAAAGCATGATCGACGCTTTTTGCTCAGAATAGGTGGTTGTTTCGCGTTTATACTCATTAAGTAAGGTCAGGATTTACGGATCACATTCTTTACACTTCATTTTGTATGGGGTTGAAAATGAAGTTGATGTCCGGAGCGTTGGTCTTGTTTACTCCGAGACAAAGATTGCTTTGATACGTTTTGAGGATTCCCATCCGTCGGAAAGCACGTAGCTTCCGAAGGAAGGGAAAATAACTCGGAACTTTGTTAAACCTGTAAGGAAACTTAAAGTAAAAAACATGTTAACGTAGAAGATCTGAATGAATTGTCTTTGTTTTACAGAGTTAAGAGTAGAAGAAACTCGAGGGGAGAGAAGGTAAGTTAGCTTGGAAAACTTGAAACATTTGTATATTCGATCGAGTTGTATATTTCACCGCCCGTTTCAAGTGATTACGTCCTAGCGTGAGCATTTGTCTAAAATATCATCTTTTGTCGCAGTTTAAAAAGCGAAATGTGCGTGGGCCATTCATTTCAATGAAAGATTAATTCTGTCTGTAATCCTCGAAGCCCACTACCTGTGAAATATGTGAAAATTTTCGCGCGTGGTTGCGAAGATTTTGCTATGGCTTACACGTGATCGTGTGTGTGACCTTGCTATTGTTGCACATGGGCCAGCGATCTGAAATTCCTTTCGCATTAAATTATGTTCTTGACGTAAGCTAATATCTCGTTGAGTTCTTAACCTGAAGTAACAGTTTTGTCGGCCAAAAGCTTGCATATTTTGTGTATTGTTTAGTTTGCTGTGCAAGTGTTATTCCATTGTTAAAATCCCAGGTTTTGTTTCAAACTACTCATTAAAGTTTTCGAAACCCGATAAGGAAGTGTCGTGGATAAGATTTCAAGTGTTTTTAATTTCTTGGGCGTTGAAGGGTGGATTTTGTGGGAGAATTTTTTGCCATTAAGCACTTTTGCTGATGTCTAGTTCACTAATTCTTGTTTTTGTAACCTGTTTAGACAGTTTGCTAATAACCTAGAGTTCTTTTGCTAACGTCTGACAGTCATTTCACTAGCATTTTAGACCACTCACCAGATTGATAATAACGCCTTGCAAGTTGGCAGATGGCTATGTTTGAAAAAATGCCAGACGGCTCAATTTTGTGATATTGATTCTTCCAGAAACTGTTTGTTCAAGTCTTGACAAAGATTGATTACTTTGTCATTCTAATATTGGTGAGGCAAGCATGGTGCAACCAACACGCAATAGTAATATTGCCTCTTTTTTGTGCATGTGACCTTCAACGGGTTTATTATAATGTTTGGTATAAGTTGTCATCTTAAAGGGCCAAAATTTGGTGGACTATTAACTGAATTTGATAAAGCTCTCAAGTGCATCTTAATCTATTAGAATCTAATAACAGAATCCAAGAATTAAGGTAACCTTTGATGTATTATAAGTACATTGCAATGGAGTTGCACATCCTTGTTCATGTTTAGGAAAGTGAATTCATTCCAATTTTTTTTTTCATAATAAAAAAACAAGTGAATCTCTTTTTCCGACTACTGAGAAAGAACTACATGTTAAATAAGAAAAAATGAATTCTTGTGCCAAAGAAAACACAAAGGTCACTTCATGTTAGTGTTGGTGAAAGCTTATTAAAATATGGGAGCACAGATGGATAAACCTAAGCATTTATTTTATCATAAACATTTAACACTAAAGACTGCAATGCCAAGTAACCATCCGTGCATTACGTTGGATCAACACAAACAGTGATAAGCATAAACACACCACTATTCAGACAGATCAAGCAACATTCAGTCTTTTAGTTTAAAATGTTTATCATTAAGTTACGTAAGTTCATGGGACACTTAAAAAAATATGTGATAATATCATGTTCCTCAGATATTGTCCATGTATTTCACTGAATAAGTCTTTTAAAAAACTCCCAATTTGAAAACACATACTCTTTGTTGTAATTAGTTGCAAAAGCGTCATTTTGATTTTTGTCTGCATCATGATTGATATTTTTATGCTAAAGCAATAGTAGCATGACTCCATGTGTTTGTCTTTTTTTTAAGTATTGAGGTTATGGTATTTCTAGGAAACGGGCAACAACATAACTGTACTTCATAACATGAGAAAAGTTGACGAGAACTAGTAAGCTTTTAAAAAAGTAAATTTATTGACATGAGAATTTGAACTGAAGAGGTCACAAATAGAGGCCGATCTATCTCCTTGTATATCTCGCCTTTCACTTTCAATTCCAACACTTTGAGTGAAATAACGCCATACTTTGTTACCTTGGCTTGTTGGCTTTTATGCCAGGCCTAATGTTTTAATTTATATATGCAAAAAAAATAATTATGGTTTGGTTGCCTCTGAAGTGGCAGACATAAGCATTTTGTTTTTCTCTAGCATTTTCCTTAATTTAAGGACCGCTGTTTAAGTGATGTCTACAATTAAAAATTATTAATATTGTGTGTTAACAAATATTGTGGATGACCGTTGTATGATTTATTGAGGTGTAGAAAGTATAAATTGGCTTGCTCTCAACAAGTCTGACAGTGACAGCAAAATCATGGAGATGTTAATTTATAAGGTTGTACATGCACAATCATGTACTTCAGTTTGTCTTCAAGTTAAAGTGTCTTGAAACTGGTGTAGAAAAGGACCCAAATCATTGTTGTCAAAGAGGCAGATTACTGTTGAATGTAAAAACAAGTAACATCATTTCAGGCAGTGCAAGCTTACCACAGCTATATGCAGCTGTGTGAGAACCACATGTGATAGACATATAAATTCATATGTATTGGAAAAGAAACACTGTCTTGTCCTCAACTTACAACTGGCAGCCTGTGATGTGCCATTTTTGATATGAAGGTACTTAGAATAATACAATTCAGCATCGGTTACCATGTTTGTGGGCTTATTTTAATCTCGGACTTTTTATTATTTTTTTGAGGATAGATAATCACTGATTTCATTCACGGTGATTAGAACTAGATATTGTGTTAAAATCTGTTTTGGGATAAGTAGAAATACATGTAACCACAGTGACTGAAACAAACAAGATACTCAGTTCTATACTAGACTAAGTGTAATCTTCATACTGGCACTTTTTCTGTTAGAAATATGTTATTTCATAATAATCCAGGATTGTACAAAAATGTACAATGTATCTGTTTCCATCAGCAACACCAGTTTTTATTCCCTCAGCAAAGCTATTTGTGATGGAGCGTAAAAGCCTTTTGGTTTTTTTTCATTAGGCTCCTTGCCATTCCTTCTATTTTTTTGATAACCTAATTGCTTTAAGTTGTTGAGCAGGGTGGGGGCAGTGATTGGTTCACTTGCCGTAACCCAAGGTGTGTTGGGTTTGATTCTTACTAGATGTCACATGGGTTGAGTTTGCAGGGTTTCTTCTTCCTCTAAGAGGTTTCCTCCGAGGACTCTGCCTCCCCCCTCGAAAACTAGCTCTTTATTTGATCTGCTTTTTTAGAGTTGAGTTGATTTATATTTTACAAAATAATTTTTTGTGGTGGGAGAATTTGCTTCCCACCATTGTGGCCTGGGCTCGGTTCCATAACTCGACATCACATTTGTGTTGAGTTTGTTGGTTCTCTGTTCTGCTCTAAGAGGTTTTCTTCAGGTACTTGGGTGTCCTTGCACTAAATAAATAACATTTATCAGCCATTGATCCAGTGGTGATTTATTTTATGATTGAGATGTTTCGGTTTCTGTTTGTTTCAGTTGTCACTATGGAGACCAGCAGAATGGGGATTCCTCATGGTGAAATGAGTAAACAAGAACAAACGGCAATGTGGCAGCAACAGTATCATGACTCTGGTATTGTGTCAGGTGCTACAACCACAACTCATTCAGTGAAAGGTGATGATGATGACGATTACATGAAGACCACTCACATGACGTTTGAATGGGAGCAGGGGTTCTCAGACCAGGACATGCATGCAATGAATGAACAGTTTGTCTCAACAAGGAGGTAAATGAAGACTGAAAAATTGATACCTCTCACTAACCTCATTTTCTTCATCTGAAAAACAAATAAATCTTTTATTAAAAGTTTATGAGAAACTTCCACCAAGCAAGTAGTTCATGGATTACATGTCTCGTTGGGAGGGTTCTACATGGTGGTGTGAAGTGTTACATGTATTCTTCCATCTAACTAAAATTATTTCAAAAACTTCTTTCTAATATTTCCAAACAGCCAGCGCATCCGCCAAGCCATGTTTCCTGAGACTTTAGAAGAAGGAGCTCATATTCCATCCACACAGTTTGACTCTGCTTCCTCCACTGCTGTGCAGCGTCTAGCAGAACCATCTCTTATGCTTAAGCAAGCTGTTGTCAACCTGATCAATTACCAGGTACGTTTCACATGTATTAGAAACACTTCAAAAGCTTTGAAGTTCAACGACTTCAGTTTAAAACTTCTTGGTCCTGAAACAAAAACTTAGAGGTTGTTGCATTTCCCTAAACCTTGAAGGAAGTTTCAGTTAAATTTTCAGTCAATGTTCATTTGTTTCTCTTTAAAATGTGTGGAAATTAATAATACAAAAAGAAATTTATAGTGTTTGATTGACTGTCTTTCAGAATAGGCATAGAGCTGTACATGGAATAGAAGTTAGAAATCACAGAGATTCACATTAAAATTGTCAAAATCCTGCTAAAATACTATTTTAAACAAGTTATGCTGTACATTGTACAGTATCTTTATGTTGCTTCAAAATGCCAGACATGTACCATTTTAAATCATCGCTCTTCGTGTATGTATTAGAACTTATTCCAGAATAGGGTCAATCAAATGCACTCTTATATTGTACTTTTAATGAAAAAGATGGGAGTTTTTCTTGTTAGCAGCCACTATTTTTCAAAGTGCTGCTATTTGCTAGAGTATAGAGGAAATAATTATGTGAAGGGTTTGGGCTTTTCCTTTAGAAAGACCTGCAAAAGGCAATGTCCTTAAAAGGTTGATTTTCCCTTTGGACGAATTGAGGACCAAATGTGTTAAATTATTATATAGATCTCTCAGATAGTATGTGCACGCTGTGGTTGGCTAAATTAGCGGGCCATATTCTATAGTATGGCCCGCTAAATTAAAAATTTCGATAAAACATTCTGCAGCAAGTTGGTCATGTCATTTCTGTTACATAAACTTGTGAAACTGTTTGAATATTGCAAGCAACTATCAGATTTTGACACAACAATCTTTGTGGCAGTTAATAAAACCTTCTGCTTGACCTCAACTGGTTTCCTTTCCTGCATGGCTGATTACTGTAGAGATATAATAAAGATTTACTAACCTTGGTTTCTTGGTCTGTTCTGTAAATGGAGCCTTGTTTTCCCCCTTTGATTTATGGTCTGTGCACTTCGCGCTTGGGCTGGCCATAAATACAAGGGGAAAAATGCGGGCCATACTTTACAGTACAGCCCTTGAACTTGATTTGTACTTAAGAGGTATGTAAATGCAACTTTGATTTAATCAAACTAGTTGAAAAAAGTGAATTTCGATCATAAAAAGATTGAAGCTTAAGGGCTATTGCTCAAAATGTTGGTCATTGAATCCTCTTACAGGGGCAATTCAACCAACCAAAGTTTACTCGCCCACCCACAGAGCACCATAGTTTCTTTAGCAAATAAACCTTTCATTTGAATATAAATGGTTTAAAATTGCAGGATGATGCTGATCTTGCAACTCGTGCTATTCCTGAACTGACCAAATTATTGAATGATGAAGACCAGGTATGTTGTGGTAAATGCAAATTCAACATACATTGTAGCTTGAAAACAGAAAGACTGAGAATGTTTAAGATATTTTTCAATGTTAACTCAAGGATGTAGGGGTTAAACCTATGACCTTCTGACCATCAGTGCGGATGCTTTACCACTGAGCTATGCGAGGCTTGGGGGAGCAAGGGAATTTAACTAGGGTGATGTGACAGCATTGTTGTCCCATCATTCTGATAGGATCTGAATTGTCAATATTCACGATTGTAACAAAAGAGTTTACAGTGTACGTGCTAACCCTGTTTAGTGAAAATGAAGAGATTTACTTTGTGATGTTGAGTATGGGTTACTCCAAAAAAAACCTGAGTGCTCCTTTGCAAGAGTCCTTTGTACTTCAGTAGGTTAAAAGAACTAATGAAAATGAACAATGGAGATATTTGTTCTCAGGTGCATGATCTAAACCTTTTCATGATTTTCTCAGGTGGTTGTGGGCCAAGCTGCCATGATGGTGCATCAGCTTTCCAAGAAGGATGCCAGCCGTCATGCCATCATGAATTCACCGCAAATGGTTGCCACTCTTGTGAAAGCCCTGAACAACTCCAGTGATGCTGAGACAACGCGCTGCGCAGCTGGCACTTTACACAACTTATCTCACCACAGGTAACAGATAAATCGAATCTGGCAATTCTTGGGGCTCTAAAAATATAAATTGCTGCTTAATAATAAATTATGAGAAAATGAAGAAGCATGACAGATCAGACAGATTCTTACAAACCTAATATTAAAATGTATTTGGACAATTACAACGGTTGGTTATTCTGTTAATGACAAATTACTCCCTAATTTTGGTGCAAAATTTCAGTGTTAATTTGTAATTTTATATGTGAAATTACAATGTTGCCATAGCAACTTTTCCTGCAGTGCCAAAATGGTGTCCAGGTTTTAAAATAATGCACGCCTTATGAACCTAATTTGTCACCCATGATATTCATAGCTAATCAAAAAGGATATACTCGTGAAGTTAGGGAATAATTTCATTCGCATTTTGTCCAAAATGAAATGATTTCCCTTGCATAAATACTTGTGAAATTATTCCTAAAAATTGTTGAGTGCTGGAAATTCAGATGCAGATATGTGACCTCTCGTCTGAAAACATATACTAATGGTTTCCTGTTAAACGGCTGAAGCCGTTGGGTACCCATTGAAAACATTTACTAAAGCATTGGAGGCGTTGAGAAAGCTGTTGGGTTTTTCCCCCTTACCTGTTGAAGGCCTTGAGAAAAGCCATTGGAAATAATGTCTTCTAAACGGTTGGAAGTGTGGGAAAAAGCCTCTCTAGCACTCACAAAAACCATTTGTCACAATCTGTCAATACAGAATTATTAAGCTCTTGTTACCTTAGTGAAACGTTGAAAAAAATTTAGTAAGTTGGTCTTGCTGCCATAAAATTACATGTATGCAGGGCTCGAAAAATATTTGAATTCCACCTTGCCCCTTGATCAAGTAACTCTCAAATTTTCCTTGCCCAGGGCACTTACCCGCTTGCCCACGTTTTCAAATACATTAATAATTCATCAACCCAAAAATGGAAGTCATACTACAGGCATGTTTTAATGTAATAAACCCATCTTGACTGTAATCTTCTTAGTGCTGATCAGTTTCATGTTAACATGTATGCCATTATATTGTAATACTTCCACAACTTTTAACTTCTTCATTCCGCTTTTATGAAGTTGTACGGTTTGTAATAAATAACATGGACAACACTGTTGTAATCACATTGAAGTAGTGTGTACCCTACCCTATAGTATTGTTTTAGTTGAAGAAGTGTGGAACCAAAACCTTACTTGCTGATTGAGTAACAATTAATGCTCAATGATTCAGTAAGAACCACAAAATTAATGCTTGTAAAAACAGAAGAAATTTAATTTAATTTTCAGGCAAGGTTTGCTATCCATCTTCAAATCTGGTGGCATCCCAGCTCTTGTGCGATTACTTGGCTCTCCTGTAGAAGCAGTTGTGTTCTATGCCATCACAACTCTCCACAATCTCTTGATGCACCAAGAAGGTGCCAAAATGGCTGTCAGGCTTGCTGGAGGTTTGCAGAAAATGGTAGCTCTGCTGAGTCGAACAAATGTCAAGTTTCTTGCCATTGTGACAGGTACAGTGGAGTCTCTTTACAGTGTCAGCAACTTTTTTACAATTAGCCCATTCACTCCTCAGGTGTCCCAAGATGCTTCTCCCTACCTTGGAGTCAGTGGGTTAGTCGAGGGTACATAGTTTTTGACTGGTTAACCCATTCACTCTTCAGAACACCCTCAGTTGACGAGTAAAATCGTCTGGCGCCAGACAGTAAAATCTGTCAAGTCTCACTCCCAGGAGTCAGTGGGTTAGCCATAAGTGAGTCATGGCTCATCTCCGGATGATCTTACTAGCATAAGAGAAAAACCCTGACAGGACTTCTCACTTGAGAAGTGTGGAAGATAGAAAAGCCCTCTTTTCTGTATACATGAATTCCAAATGTGGAGAATTGTGAGATGTAAGGTACCTCTACAATAATGTTTACAGAGCAAAACTTTAAAGTACTGTAGTCTTAGGTTTATGCACTTTGAACTCATCTGGTATCAAGTAATGCCCACAGCAGAATATTATTGTCTTTTCTATTTTAGGTGCTGAAATTTAATTTATTTACGTAAGGTAACATTTACATTGTTGATTGCTGATTTGCCACAGACTGTCTTCATGTTCTTGCTTATGGCAACAAGGAAAGCAAGCTGATTATCTTGGCATCAGGTGGACCTGCTGAATTGGTGCGCATTATGAGAACCTACACTTATGAGAAGCTTCTTTTTACAACCAGCCGTGTGCTGAAAGTGCTATCTGTAGACACAGATAACAAGCAGGCCATTGTTGAGGTAATTACATTGTAATTCAGGGCTTTACAGCTAGATGACTGCAAGTACCTGTAGTGTGGAGGGCATGTGTTTCTAGAGCAAGATTGTTTCTGTCATTTTAGTGAAGTAAGCCTTGCAATGTTCTATTGTTCTGGTTAATCTATAAACAACAACAACAACCACTTATTTATTTGTCACCAAAGTGCAAAATTAACAGACTACATTGAGCGTATAGCTAAAAAGCTGAGAAGTTAGATTAATAAATAATCTTATACACGTATGCAGTTGTAATGCAACAAACTGTAATACAGCGCTTGAAGCTCAGTTTTTTTCAAGTCTCCTTTTGGCAACCTTCTTTCACAGAAAGGTCACCAAATATAAAATGTTGGTTGCCATTTTCCCCCGATAACACACTGTGGAGTATTACATGAAGGAAAGAACTGCTGACCATTTTGAGATAAAGATGGCCACCTTACGATCGCTATCGTGTACATCTATTCGCTGTCCTTCAACTCTTCATACAAATAGAGAAAGAAGAGAACTGCAAGAATTGCAAAAGAAATTTATGGACAATGTTTCTGTATGTATATTATCAAGCTTTTTCATTTTGTCTGGATCTAGAGTTTTAAAAAAATAGACCAATTATCACGACACCACAAGTTTCAACGCCGGAACGATCACCAAATTTGCGACCTTGGTGATAATTTTAGTTTCCGTTATTTTTTCTAGTTGCCATTCGGTCGCAGCTTCGAGCGCTGTAATAAGTAAAATAGAAAAGTAAACATTTAAATAAACAAGTGAAAAAAAGAAGAAATAGGCATTAGATCTAGAACATACTTATTCAATCAAGTTCAAGAATAAAATATTTATGAGCATTGCACATAATTATTCTAGCTAAAGCAAATGTCACTGTTTATAAGCCAATCGAAAGCGACATTATAATTCTTGCAGGAAATTTTTCATGTGTGTGTGAAAATTTTGCTCAGCCCTCAGCACATTAGTGATTGTTAATAATTAAGTAAATTTTACACACATGACAGTGTAAACTTCCCGCATGAATTATAACGTCACTTCTGATTGGCTCATAAATGGTGACATTCATTACGGCTAGAACATGTGCAATGCCGGGATACTCTCCCTTTTAGGATTTTTTTATTGCTTGTTTAACCCATTGACTCCCTGGAGCGAGACTTGAAAGATTTTACTGTCTAATGCCAGATGGTTTTACATTGTACTTGTCAATAGGGGGTGGTTCTGGATTCAATGGGTTAAATGCTTGCAATGAAAGTATTTTTTCTCCCTCATCAATTTAACATTTGTAGTTGCCTATTGTGAGATTTTCCACCCTTTTCAGGCTGGAGGAATGCAGGCTCTTGCCATGCATTTAGGTCATCAAAGCAACAGACTGGTCCAGAATTGTCTATGGACTCTGCGCAATCTGTCAGATGCTGCAACCAAAGAGGAAGGGCTCGACAACTTGCTTCAAATGTTGGTTCAGCTGCTTTCGTCCAATGACATCCAAGTGGTGACATGTGCTGCTGGAGTCTTGTCAAATCTTACGTGTAATAACCCAGGCAATAAACAACTTGTTTACAGATTTGGTGGCATTGAGGCACTTGTCAGGACCTGCATGCAGGCTGGAGACAGCGAGGAGATTACCGAACCAGCGGTAAGGAAACTGACATTTTCTATTGCTGTAGTTTTTCATTGTGTTTAAGTCCATTGTTAATAATTTTCATCTAAGGTTTCCTTTAACAGTTTTGAATAATAGTGGTTACCCTAATGGTTTTTTTGTGTGACTTTGGTAAATTTGTGAATGCATTGTCTTGTGAATTTTGGTAGTGTTGGCTTCTCTCAAGGCCTGGATTTAAACACCAATACACTTAAGGCGTGATTCCTTAAGGCCATGCTGATGATTCGTTGCTTGACTGTGGATACATTCAGAGCTCTAAGTCACTTTTGCAATTAAGAAAGCTCCCATTGCCAATGTGTTTAATGAGTTATAGCATGTTGTGTGTCGTTCATGTTAAAAAATCTTGTCACTTTTACCGCTTATCTGTTTTGAACAAGAGTAGAGTGTGAAGACAAACGATTCCTTCTTATTGTGTGCCTGCTTAATAACATGTTATTAAATCTTGTACAAATCTGGACAAATGAAAACTGAACTTGATTTTCTGTTCACATTGAATCTGCTACACAGCTAATCTTCAGCATCGGTGGTAGTATCAAATTGAAGTGAGTAAGAAGTGTATTTTTCCAAATCAGGTTTGTGCCCTTCGTCATCTAACAAGTCGTCACGAAGATGCTGAAAAAGCCCAGAATGCAGTGCGCGTTCATTTTGGCTTACCAGTCTTGGTGAAATTGCTCTACCCACCATCACGCTGGCCACTTATCAAGGCAGTGATTGGACTCATGAGAAATCTTGCCCTGTGTCCATTGAACCATACTCCGATCCGAGAACATGGAGGTCTGCCTCAACTGGTCCAACTCATGATGCGTTCTTACCAAGATATGCAAAGGAGACCTGGGCAGAGTGTCGTGATAGATAATGTCAGAATGGAAGATATCGTGGATGGGTGTGTGGGTGCGCTTCATATTTTGGCACGTGAGGCACACAACAGGGCTGTCATCCGCAGTCTTCACTGCATTCCTCTATTTGTACAGGTACAGTGTTAGTCTCTCTCTGTCGAATGAGTTGCAGTGTAAATACCTGGTAATGATGACAACCACGACAATAATTTATTATGATGATGATGTTGACGATAGTGAGGAAGAGGAAAAGTGGTTTCAATAAGCACCAACGGCAGACAGTGTCAGCTACTTCACCCAGAGAAGTCGGCTCATGCAATTTTGAGAACTTTCAAAATATCTCATTCTCTCGTGCCCATAAATCATCAAATGTGCTGTGTAGTGTTAATTCCTATGATATGTTATAATAGTATCATTGATGATGAAAGTAACATGGAAGGTAATTTTAGAATCAAACCGAATGTCAAACAAAGGAAAATGTCTGCTTTTCTTGATCATTGTAATGTTGGAAATGATTAGCATTTTATGATGTCAGTTCTCTGAGTAATCTGGACAATTTTGCTGGCTGATATCATTTGTTTGACAGTTTGTTTTTCTTTTGGCAGCTTCTTTACTGTCCAATCGAAAATATCCAACGTGTTGCTGCAGGAGTACTCTGTGAATTGGCCCAAGACAAAGAAGGTGCTGAGGCGATTGAGGCTGAAAATGCAACTGCCCCTCTAACAGACCTGCTGCATTCAAGAAACGAAGGCATTGCTGCATATGCGGCTGCTGTACTCTTCCGTATGTCAGAGGACAAGTCCCAAGACTACAAGAAGCGTCTCTCCGTTGAGCTGACTAGCTCATTGTTCCGTGAAGATGCACCATGGCCAGAGGTACAGTGAAAGACAAAAAAAGCGGCGTTAAAAAACTTAGAAAAAAAAAAGAAGAGAAGAACAGCAGGATCTAATGTGGCAGCATTCTTTTTAGCTTCTTGAAATGCTGTTGAAAAAGACCACTCTATTTGCAATTACATGTATTCTGAACTGTACTTTAATGTACTGTTTACACAGCGTGTCTTTTTTATACATAAGTATGGATGCCGAGTTACAAAGTCCTTCATGCAGTAACTCTCTTGCTTGTCTGTTAGCAAGTTCATTATTTTTCTTTTATCCTTTCCATCTGTTGAAGTTTCTCCAGCTGCCCTTCCTAACCTTCAACCAACCAAATCAGTGGCCTCCCAAACGTTAACCCAGGGCTTTTACAGTACAAGGGAGATGTGTACACTTGTACCACAAGTATAAGCACAAGTGATACAAGCAAACTGAGTTGTGCCTTGATTGTCATTTGCCTTTTGTAATCAATGCATCTGTTTTTGTCCCAAATAAAAACCGGTCTCTGGAGAGACAACTCTCAAAGTCTCCTTTTGTTTACAAAGTTTATCTACAAGTTTAAAAATACTTATTAATTTTTGTTTGCTTTCAGCCAATGGATGGTGACTTTCCGGATCCCAGCTACAACATGCCACCTGGTGCAGGGTATGGTTATCCACATGACGGCTTTGATTATAACCAGCCAATGGAGTATTCTCATGAAGCTGGTTATGATTTTCATCATGGTGACCCTGGAATGCAGCCACTTGGACACCCCCCTCCCCGTGGGGGCACCTGGTACGATACTGATCTGTGAAGAGACGTTATTACCACAAATGAAGGCTGGGGAAAATCCAAGCATTAATTTTTGCCAGTAGATTTCGAACAGTTGTCTTAATTGGCACACTTTGTACTTAATAGAAAAGCTCTGGAACTAGAGCATCCTGGAACTCTTGACGAAGAATATTTGCCTTGATATAAAGAGAGTATTTTGTGGATTTCTTTTGAAGTAATTTGCACAGTGAACACATGTACACAAGCCTCATACTATTGCGTTTTCCTTTTCAAATCATGTGATAAGAGAATCCAGCGTTGAGTCTGCAGTTCTTCAGAATATAATTTCTTTGTGTGAATGGGAACATAGACTTGATTTGCAGCTCTTGCTTCTCTTGCCAAGCGAGAGAAATTATGAGATGGAAAATACTGGTAGCCCCAAATACATCTGTTTTGCAGAGTATACAGCTGTACATGTAGTTGGTAAAAGAAAGCATTTTTGTCAAAGATGGTCCTATCCATCATTCAGCAATTTTGTTTTGTTGTACGTTTGTCAAACAAAGCAAGTTTTGTACAACCAAAAGTACCTGCTCTGAACCAATTTAGGATCTTGTTCATTAACTGCCTTCTATTCTTCATGTGGCTTTTTCTAGTCCTGTGTCAGCGCCTCATATCACACAATGTATTTTAGCCTGTTCCATTTTCATTTAAGAACTCCTTCATTTTTTTGTTTTTTTGTTTCTGATGGACATTGCAGAATTCAACATTGGGCCGTAATGTTTTTGTTTTCTCTCTTGTATAGGATATTTCTATAATCTCTATTGTGATCAATGAATTGCAGGCACCTGATTAGTCATCTTCCTGTAATCAACCTGTGCTAGGTGTTTATGATACTGCAGCTCTAAATGAAAGAAAAAACAGAAGTTGTTAAGATAATCACCAGAGTAATTATACTATACGATCATACGATTTTTTTCTTAGAGCACATTGAACATGGTAAAACATGAATCTTAGTGGTTGAAATTCAGAGCTTTTGATGTTAAATTCTTGCCATTCCTGAACCTTTGTGAACTAGGAACCTTTCATTGAATGAAGTTTTGACTAAGAGGATGAATTCAAATCTTCGTCTTGTGATTGAAATGCAACCTCTTTTAATCGAAGCCCCATTCCTATACTTACACCGCTATGTACATTTTGTTTAATATCACGACTTTGAATCATTGGAACAGGTCAGAAAAAGTTTCAGTGACCTAACGTTTCTTCTTTTGTTGTTGTGTGACGTTTGTTTTGATCGTCACGCTGCTGTGCGTGACAAAAGGCCAGAAATAATACCTTTACGAATGTATTATATTATTTTGCTTGATTGCCATTTTCAGTGTATAGATAGCCATTGTGAAAGGCTGACTTATCCAAGCAGCCAAAGAGTTTTAGGCATTTTTAGCTGGGCAAAGCACGGACCTGATTATTTGAAAAGCTATCTGCAAATAAAATTTTATAATCTCCAGCTGGTGTTTTGTGTCTAATGCCTCCGCATCTAGGGGACAAAATGTGGATTCACTGGTTTACCGCCTTGGGTCTGAGCGTTGCCAAGGGAAACTAGAAGCATTGTTGAACAGAAACCCATTCCTTTTTAGCCACTCAAAGCGAAAACTTGCGAAACTTAAGTCAGATGTGAAGCTCTGTACTTTCATCAAAGTCGGAATAGCCAGTCGGCGGGATTGAACGCTATGAATCAGCTGGAAACATTTTTTGGTCACAGAAAATGGCAATTTGTTTTCTACACTTACAGTGCAACGCGCGTTACCGTGGCCACCCAACAAACTTTAACATTTGACAACCTACGTGTAAATTCGTCAACTGAACAACCCATGGAACTGTGTTCAAATGACAGATTTCGAACAGTTGTCTTAATTGGCACACTTTGTACTTAATAGAAAAGCTCTGGAACTAGAGCATCCTGGAACTCTTGACGAAGAATATTTGCCTTGATATAAAGAGAGTAATGACAACCGTACGAACTTTGCAACGAGGCATGACTGTCAATGAAATTCGCACACCCTGATTGGCAGATAATTTGTAAAAAAAACCTTGTTAGGTGGCCACGGTAAGCCGCGTCGCACTGTAAAATTGTGCTGCACCTGTGAAACCCTGTTAGGGGTTTAGGATAAGGGACAACTGCCACCCAAGCGACTAAAACCGACCCCCGTAACAAGGTCTCGCTTGCTTCTCAAGCTAACTACGAGGTGATCCGTTGCGAGGTGGAGAAAAAGGTTTTTTAGAATATGTGAAGTTTCATATATTTGATTTTGCGGAATACATCCTTATGCGAGAAAGTGCGAGTCGCAGTCGCGTTTCATGTGACGTGACTGGTGAACGTGGGTAATGAGCAGGTAATGTTCCTTCAACTGACCAATTTTTTTTTTTCCACTGTTCTTTGGGAGTTTGTGAAAGCGTAGTCATTTCTCACATGTTGGTCTCTTTTAAGACCTAATTTTCTTCGAAATCTTTTTTTTTTTTGGTAAAGCTGTGCAAGTTAATTGACCAGACGTGAACAAAAATTCATGCACTCCATTGCAATCTAAGTTTTTTTTGAACAAATCTGTTTGTAAAATATCTAATATCTCAAAAGTAATTAAACGTTGCCATAAGCCATAAACTAGATTTTTGGCAAAAAGATGTAAATTGAGCGACTCTACCTCATCCCCAGGGTCTTGTCGGCTTTCAACAAACTGGTCCTTGAAAGCCGAAAAGACCCTGGGGATGACCTACTTTAATCGCAGCAGCAGCCAACAAATTGCTTTTCAAGTACCACGTGACTTCCATAGGAACAGAAAAAACGTGTTGCCGCTCCCAGTTGCTCTCTGGTTTGCAGTCTGGATTTTACGCACACTGACGGGAGCCCATGACATGGGCTCCTGACACTGACCGCCTCAATCTGCCGTCCTTTAAACCATAAGTTGAGTTACTATCGCACTAAAAAACTCATCAAATGATGTAGGCTCGGATTTGGTCGCTCCTCGATCACTTCCGCCTTGATGATTATGGACTTCGCGTGAATTTTACATCCCAGTATGCAAGAAGGTAAGGGTAATTTATTTTAGATTCCCGCCTTCGGTTTGACGTCCTTAAAGCTTTTAACGTGATGGCAAAGTTCTACGACGCCATAAAATCTCCAGCTGGCAGACCACCCTCTATTGTATCTGCAGAAGGATACAATACATGTCAACACAGAAGAATATTACGGCGGTTGCGATTTGCTCGGCAAAAAAGTTTGAAAGCAAATAATTCAATGAAATATGATACAAAGTGTACAATGAGTCCTGTGTAATGTTTTTTGGTCGTTCCGAGCTGTTTTAGGCATCATTTTTGTGAGATCTTGTCTCGACCGTTTGTTAGAGAGGGGAGAGTTGAAAACACTGACTCTTAGTCCATGGACTACCCAAATGGACTACCCCAAAACTACTATTTAAAGTGAATACTATTGGTCGAAAGCAGCATGACCGCCGGTTAGATAAAAAGGCAGGCAACACCGAGCCGCCAGCCGGTGGCCTCGTCTTGTGGAAGCTGGAAGTGACACCAAACCAGTGAAATTGTCTCCTTAACAACATCAGCATCCGATTGATTAGGGATGTCAACATACCTTCGCAGAATTTGAGCTTCTTCTTTCGAAAATTCACCGGCCAGAAAGGCGATCCTGAAATCTATATCCATAATAAAGCCTTTTTCAACATGATCATTGCAGGAAACCAGACCAGTGGAATTCAAAGCATTTGAGTTTATTCAAATCTACCATTCAGTGCTTTTGAACTGCTAACGGTGGCGAAAATGGAATCCCTTTATCAAGACCATTGGGTAATGTTCACCTGTGCCCTGTGTGGGAACTCAGGTGATTCAAATGATGTTATATTATAGGATTTCAAGGTTAATTGAATTTCTTTGCATCTTATCGACTTAAAATAGTTGTCAAGGTGCTCTTCACCTATGCAATTGTCCACAGTTTTCAAAAGAGAAACATGTTTTCTCTTTTCCTCTTGCTTAACGTAACTGTTGTCGATAATCAAAATGTTTTGAAACAGATAATAGCAGGTGTGTAGAAAACGCAGACCTAGAAAATAATGATTTGGTGTTACTATGTCATTTTCTTATTTTTAATAAAACAGTACTTTGAAAAGTTACGGTTATGCCAAAAAAACTTCAGTTATATTATAAGGCAAGCTAGTGGACCTATGAGGAAACAAACTTCCTTCAGCCAAGTATACCTAAGAAGTACTTGTCTATTGCATCAGGCAGAATTACATCATGAGCAGATTTCCTAACTTTAGCAGTAAATATTTAACAATTATTGTTGTGATGGCCTGTTGTGATGGCCAGTTGTAATTTTTTTAAAAATTTAATTTAAAAAAATGAAAAAAAGCATCTTAGTATAGCTTACTTTATGTAAGTGATCAAATAAGACCGGTGCAATTCCTTGATTTATTTGCGTGTGATCTTTTCTGGGCCACTATCGCGAAACACATGCTCGCAAAATTAGGACATTTCAGATGGTCTTTTGTGGAGCACAATTCTTTTCACAATGTGTTATGGGGCATATCGTTGAATGGTTGAATATGGCCGCCGCCGCCGCCGCTCCAAAACTATGGAATAACCTACCATTTAATATTAGAAGTTCATTATTTTTACCATCTTTTAAAAAAGCACTTAAGACGTATCTTTTTAGAGAAGCATTTCCTTAAATATTTTAATTGCTTACACGACGTATACAATTCTTCTTTAGATATTAAGGCCAGTTTTTATTTTTTATGTTATTCATATAATTTTAATTGTTATTAGTAATTAGTTATTAGTTATCATTAGTTACTAGTTATATTATATAATTGTAATTAGGTTTTTTAATGGATTTAGTTCTGCGCAGGTGAAAATGTAAATTGATACTTGCGCGTTATAAGTAAATAAATTATTCTACATTATTATTATTAAGTTATTATTTAAGCAATAGAGGATGTTTTCCGTGTTTCCATAGCCTCATCTAAACACAAGGGGTAGTTGGGAAAATTCGAGACAGTTATGCAAACCTGAAATGCAGTTGAGGGTTTACATAACTGTCAAGAATTCTCCCAACTTCCTGGAGTGTTTAGATGAGGCTATGAAAACATGGAAAAAAGAAGTCCTCTATTGCTTTCATAAAATATTTCTCAAAGATAATTCAACAATGCTGGGTTTTTTTACTTCTTGATTGAAACAGATTTTGTTGATACACGTCATATTCCCTACCAGCCAATCAAAACGCGTGTCTGGCAACACATAACCAATCAAAGTTCGTGTGATGTCAGAGCCATGTTTTCATACTCTCATCCAAAGACAGCTATTGACCAATGAGAGTGCACGTACTATCCTAATTATTATATAAAACAAAGTGGAAAGCATGTACTGTATGAAATTGTGACATTCTGAATATGTAACTTATATCACAGAAGATGGATCAGGAAAAGGACAAAACTGTCTTCGTTAATCAATCTTTGTATTAAAAAAAAAGTCTGTTGAGATGTTGAAAGCAGCTGGGCACAGTCATGTCAGCTGGTCAGTTTGCCCGGTGTCAGAGGGCCCTTAATGAAACCCCTTGGGTCTAAAATTAGCCTAACAGGTTCTTATAATTATGCAGGTGTTTGCTGTATTTTAAATTGTTTCTGTATTCATTCTGCATGGATTTCCACAGAGATAGTAGACAAAACTCTCTTGGGCCTTTTAAGAATGATCGTTCTATCATGATGGCTATGTACATATTAACTCATTGATTTCCAGATGTCATCCAATAGAATAGAAGCAAAGGACTCTGAACACACTGATACAGGGGCTGAGGGTATTTGAAGAACAAAATAATACAAACTCATGTGAAGTGACTTGAACATAATTAAGTTAATTAGTTTCTTTCTTCTTATCCACAGATTATGGAATGCAGTGGTTCAAGGTTATTCTGAAGGCTGTTTGTAAATGCTTAATTTCCCAAGATTTTAATAATGTCAAGGGTAATTACTGAAAGTTTCTTTGAATATTTAGGGAGTTGGTGCTAAATAGACCATTTTACAGTTGCATGCTTAGTTACCTGGCCTTTGAATGAAAGTGAGGCTGGAGTTGACCTTGCTTTGATAGAAACCTCACAGCTTTTCTTATGTAAATTCCTACTAATTAGTGTGAGAACAACATCATTAACATAAGAAAAGCAGTGAGGTTGCTATCAAAGCAAGGTAAACTCCAGACTCACTTTCATTCAAAGGCCAGGTAACTGAGCACACAACTGTAAAATGGTCTATTGGCTTCAGTGCAGCTCTGACAACCAGTGTGTGCAGCTTGCTGGGATAGTATTACTTACTGGAGCACTTATTCTGCTCGTATACATGTAAGGACAGTCACCCATTCTTGTGTCTGAATAACTTTCCCAGTCAGTGCTTATCCTTTAAAAGACTACTAACAATAACTATTTCCACTCCCACTACTGCTACTACTCCTACTCATGCCTGTACTGATACTGCTACTCCAGCAATTGCTGCTGCTTCTGCTACCAAGATATACAGTGCAGACCAGAAATATGCGTCCCAAAAAACGCGTGCGAAAGGAGCATACGAAAATTGCGCACACGCGTCTGCGTTTGTAAGACGCGCATCAAAAACGCGCATTCATCAAAGATAATTAGTATGTATGAGTTGGCCCATTGTCTTTTCATTGTTTAAGTTTTATTGTTAGTTTCAGCGCAAGACAATGGCTATGTCAACAGTGAAGTGTTTGATTTCAAATAACGCGTGCTTCCAAGTCAAATTCGAGTCAACAATGCACTCGCTTCCGCTTCACATTTAATTTCAGACATTTGAAAATTACTTTCACTTCTCGCTGCATCAACAAATGACATAATGAGGGGAATAAATATTTTTCTGTGATTAAAACGTAAAACAGGACTATTTTCAATTTGAAAGACATCGGTTTTGCCAACAGAAATCTACGGTCAGTAAAGTTAGTCGATCAACAACAAATATCGCTAAGAGCAAGACTTGGACGAACGGCGGAGTGAAATGCAGTAAAATCAACGAAATAAGGAGTATATTCATTCGCAAACAAAACTTACTTACGCCATCTGTAATACTGGTACTTTCTCGAATATTTCAAAATAATTTTTGTAATGCGTGCGTGACATTCAAAAGGCATCTCAGCATTGTGTCCTTTTGCGAATTGAAGCTGTATTACTTCAGCAAGATTCATTGGAATGCGCTCGGAGTTGAAAAATCTCCCCTTTAAGATATCTTCTGCACCAATTTCTTTCTTTAGTTAAGCTTCACGGAGGAGAATTAACGCGGGGTTGGCTGGAAGCATACGGAGCGAAACCCTGTGTGACAAAAAACGCCGAATTCATTCAAAGATACATGCGACTTTCAGTTGCCGGCTGTTTTATTTTCTTTCAGTTGCACGTGAATGCAAAATATTGTTTGTTCAAACTGATGGTTTTAAGGCAGTGAAATTAAAACAAATCTTTATGGTAGATTAAAACAATTTGTGAAACATTACGTAATACTACAACGAAATGAAGAGAGCAGTGCAATTATGGCTCAATCGTAGAATATTAGGGTATATTTTACGATTTAAGTCTCTGATTTTTCCTGTTCTATGATTTTACCATAAGATGATTTAAGCGTAGTTCCCACTAGCGACATAACGATCACAATCATAATCATAAGCACGAACATAACGCTGTTATGTCGCTTATGTCTTAGTGGGAACGTCCAGAAACATAATCATAGGCACCCTTATGATCAACATAATGACTCAACGGGGTCATTGTGTTTTGGCCAATTAAAGTCTAGGACCAGTACTTTCGGGTCGGTTCATTTTCAAGATGGCGGCCATCTTCGAGGAAAAGCTTGCGAGTGCAGTTGAAAACCTACCTTTATTGTACCCACTAGAACATAAGAAGCTGATGTTTATGATTATGATTATGCTTATGATCCTTATGTCGCCAGTGGGAACTAAGCTTTTAATTAGAAATGAATGAAGGGGGTAGTTTCTAAAGAAACTGTGGTGCTGCGTCGGTGGGGAAGTAGTATACAAAAATTTGGTTTTATCAACGGAGTTGATAATGTAAATTGGCCACCGTACAGAGATTCAGAGCGAATCGCTCTGACGAAGGGCTAACGCTAGAAACGTCAGCTTTTAGAATCTCTGTACGGTGGCCAATTTACATTATCAACTCCGTTGATAAAACCAAATTTTTGTAAGCTTTAGAAAGTATTTTTTGTTCGTTCGGGCGGAACTTTTTTAGAACGAGAATTACTGGACCGAGGATTAAATATGGCGGCGGGAAGCTGACAAAAACATATGTCATCGAGTTTTGCTATAAAAAGCCAGTAGTCGTCTTCTGAGAGCTCATAAATATCTATGTGCGTACTTATTCTCATACAAGGACTGTTCAGATTGCAAAATCTCAGCGGACAAGTCACTTTTTTAACTTACGTGATAGCATTCGCGACCGCAATTTTAAAATCGTGTCACGCAAAAGCTTAGAAATTCAACCTTGCCTTATCACAAGATGATAAACCCCGCCAAACTGAAAAGTCTTCAGCTGTTCTAATAACTAACTAAACTAAAATCTGAAAAGGATTGATAATTCCTTATTTTTTAGTTTTGATGACGTCACATGAAAACCAAGAATAGGGCCGTTTATACAAGAGGAAATAAGCCGCGGCTTACTTTGGTCGCGGCTTACATAAGACTGCAGGATGACAACAGAGTTTTATTATTTTTCATTCAGTGAATGTCGAAAGAATTTAAAACTTTGTAAGTTCGTTTCGAAAACTCACAATGATCAGTTGACACTGCGCTCTTCAATTCAAATGTTCTGGTAAGTTGATCACAGAAATTAAAATTCATTTTATCGTCTGTCTATTGTTTCGTGGAACAATGAACATCACATCTACGATGCGAGTTTGCATAACAAAAGAAAAAACGCTCATTTGATGCGCGTTTGGAAACGCGCATTTAAAAACATGTGCGCGGAAAAAATGCGCGTGCGTTTTGCGTCTGCGTAGGACGCATATTTCTGGTCTGCACTGTACTTTGAAAAGTTACGGTTATGCCAAAAAAACTTCAGTTATAATTATAAGGCAAGCTAGTGGACCTATGAGGAAACAAACTTCCTTCAGCAAAGTATACTAAGAAGTACTTGTCTAATTGCATCAGGCAGAATTACATCATGAGCAGATTTCCTAACTTCAGCAGTAAATATTTAACAATTATTGTTGTGATGGCCAGTTGTAATTTTTTAAAAAATTTATTTTAAAAAAATGAAAAAAAGCATCTTAGCAAAGCTTACTTTATGTAAGTGATCAAATAAGACCGGTGCAATTCCTGGATTTATTTGCGTGTGATCTTTTCTGGGCCACTATCGCGAAACACATGCTCGCAAAATTGGGACATTTCAGATGGTCTTTTGTGGAGCACAATTCTTGTGTTATGAGGCATATCGTTGAATGGTTGAATGCGGTATATTTAAGCAGTAGAGGATGTTTTCCGTGTTTCCATAGCCTCATCTAAACACAAGGGGTAGTTGGGAGAATTCGAGACAGTTATGCAAACCTGAAATGCAGTCGAGGGTTTACATAACTGTCAAGAATTCGCCCAACTTCCCCGAGTGTTTAGATGAGGCTATGGAAACACAGGAAAAAAGTCCTCTATTGCTTTCATAAAATATTTCTCAAAGATAATTCAACAAATGAAGGAAAATGCTGGGTTTTTTTACTTCTTGATTGAAACAGATTTTCTTGATACACGTCATATTCCTACCAGCCAATCAAAATGCGTGTCTGGCAACACATAACAATCAAAGTTCGTGTGATGTCATAGCCATGTTTCCATACTCTCATCCAAACACTGAGCTATTGACCAATGAGAGTGCACGTACTATCCTAATTATTATATAAAACAAAGTGGAAAGCATGTACTGTATGAAATTGTGACATTCTGAATATGTAACTTATATCACAGAAGATGGATCAGGAAAAGGACAAAACTGTCTTTTTTAATCAATCTTTGTATTAAAAACAAGTCTGTTGAGATGTTGAAAGCAGCTGGGCACAGTCATGTCCACAGCTGGTCAGTTTGCCCGGTGTCAGAGGGCCCTTAATGAAACCCCTTGGGTCTAAAATTAGCCTAACAGGTTCTTATAATTATGCAGGTGTTTGCTGTATTTTAAATTGTTTCTGTATTCATTCTGCATGGATTTCCACAGAGATACAGTACCGCTCGAAACTATTAGTGCATTTGCATGCGGTAATACCTTGTCTTTGCCGATAGTGTTTACCGCGAAATCACCTAGGTTGGACGAAAACCGCAACCGAGGCAAAGACGAAAGCAACCGAATGCCGCGGCCGACTTAATTGCGGTAATGTGCCGCAAGAAAACAATGGTACTTTGCAAAGCATTGTCTAATATTATCACACCTAGCTCCCCAAGGTAAAGAATGAATATCCAAACTGTTTTTCACAGCAACGACGCAACACAACGCACTGTTTAATATGTTCATCTCATTTTGCCGTGACAGCTGAGAACAGAGAATGTTGATAACGTTTCATGATGCCTAATTCTTACATCTTTATGTTTAATAACTTGTAAGTTTTTCGCTATCATGATGAACAGTTCTTCCAAAGGGGTAAAAGGACATTTCTATTAAAAGACTGTGTGGATTATGCGTATAAACTTAAGTCGCCGCCAGTACAGTCCGACGGGAAATATGTATATTTAGAATACAAAGCGCTTCAAATTTTGCGTCCGGTCCAAATAGAAATGTTTACGGGATACCGTTAGTTGTTGAAAAGCGCAAACTTTGAACTAAACCTTACTTCAACATGTAATGACTTAAAGATTACACCAGCGAAGAACCGTAACTGTATTCCCAAAGTTTCTTAAGCAACTCCTGACCACTCCTTGTCGCGCTTTAATTACGATCATTTCTGATTCATAATATTAAGTGGCAGGTAATTCAGCAGTTGAGCTTGAAATTCAGAAATATTCATTCCTCTGAATTGTTAAGATTAACTTAAATTAATGCTTCAACGATCACACGATAGACGAGTTCAATGAAGCCTCTGCCAATTTGGCGAGTTAAAACGTAAATAAACTATGCTGCATGCTTCCGTCACGCAAGCGAGAGCGATAGCTCATGAAATAGTAACGTTGTTCGATTCGAGCTGCTTAACAAGTTTGTAACAAATGGAGAGCCACGTTGCTCGAACGGCTGACAATTATTTGTAAAGTTAATCGTTTTCCATCTTTCGATCGATAAGATCGAAATGACTTTCGCGTATCTTTCAAGGCCGGCCGCTAGACGAGCGGCGTCACTGTTGAGAGGAGTCTTCCCAAACACGTGTAAATTTCTTGATAGAATTTCTGCTGATCTTTATAACATCTGTATTACACAGATTTCGAACAACTTTTAGAAATCTTGTCGTTTGCTGGAAAAAGAAAAACGATCAACGCTTTATGAAAGCGACTTTATTATAATCGAATGTGCCAAACTTCCCAAATTGTAAATACGGCAAATACGCATACTAATTATCGCTGCGATTGATCTGCAAAAATATGCAGATTTCTTTGATAGCATCTGCTCCAAATAAAAGCATACTGCGTCCTCTCTTAACCACGGCGTAAATCAACCGGAAAAAATCTAGGTAAAACCTCGGCTTTCGGTTACCGTAGACGAGGTTTTACCTCGGTCAAACTGGGGCTTGAACCTGCGGTTTCACCTAGTCAGAACTGCGGCAAATGCACAAATACATGTAGTTTCGAGCGGTACTGTAGTAGACAAAACTCTCTTGGGCCTTTTAAGAATGATCCTTCTATGATGGCCATGTACATATTAACTCATTGATTTCCAGATGTCATCCAATAGAATAGAAGCAAAGGACTCTGAACACACTGATACAGGCGCTGAGGGTATTTGAAGAACAAAATAATACGAACTCATGTGAAGTGACTTGAACATAATTAAGTTAATTAGTTTCTTTCTTCTTATCCACAGATTATGGAATGGAGTGGTTCAAGGTTATTCTAAAGGCTGTTTGTAAAGGCTTAATTTCCCAAGATTTTAATAATGTCAAGGGTAAGTACTGAAAGTTTCTTTGAATATTTAGGGAGTTGGTGCTAAATAGACCATTTTACAGTTGTGTGCTTAGTTACCTGGCCTTTGAATGAAAGTGAGGCTGGAGTTGACCTTGCTTTGATAGAAACCTCACAGCTTTTCTTATGTAAATTCCTACTAATTAGTACGAGAACATCATTAACATAAGAAAAGCAGTGAGGTTTCTAGCAAAGCAAAGTCAACTCCAGCCTCACTTTCATTCAAAGGCCAGGAAACTAAGCACACAACTGTAAAATGGTCTATTATAGACCATTTTACAGTTGTGTGCTCAGTTACCTGGCCTTTGAATGAAAGTGAGTCTGGAGTTGACCTTGCTTTGATAGAAACCTCACTGCTTTTCTTATGTAAATTCCTACTAATTAGTGTGAGAACAACATCATTAACATAAGACTAGACCCTCCGTGAGGGTACACTGGGTTGCCTGTGGTACGTGCAGCGTTCCAGGCAATTTTTTTCAAGTTGGGGTTTGTAGACGATATAATGCGCGCTCTGATTGGCTAATTGTGACTGGCCCACGGGCCGATTACGGGCTTGCAAAAACAAAGCAAAAGGTAATTAAAAAAACCATATAATAAACTACTTACTAACCGAGCTATTGTAGCTCGAGCTGTACTGGGGAATATTGGCCCTGGGTCGTTTTTGTACGGACCTTGCTGCGCTCGGTCCGTACTGCCACGACCTCGGGCCAATATTTCCCTGGCAGTACGGCCCTCGCGCTCGGTTAGTAAGAAGTTATGAAGGGGTCACCCATAAGTCATACCAACAGAGGCCCTTTGGCTCACAGGTCCTCACACGTTCGTAGGACGAAACAGATCCTTTTCTGAGGTTAAAAACCTGGCTACCGGCCTAACTCTTTTTCCTACTTTCCCAACGGCGAGAAAACCGCGGTATATCAGCCATCGCCAAAATATGTTTTTTTTTTTTTCAAAAAATATTTAAAGTTAGGGGGAAAAAAATACATCATTTTAAAGCTAAGAAAATAAGCTTTCCAACAGCATATAACTTATTTACAGACAACTGAAACATTTTATAAAAGCGAAAGTTGAACGAAAAAATTTAAGAAAAATAACAGTAAAATATATTTTCCAGGAAAAATTTGGTCATTTTAGCGTTGATTATGAATTTTTGGATGCAAAACTAATATTTTCTGCAATTTATCTGCTTTCTTGGACAAAAATTCGCTTTCGTGTACGTTATGTTTATCCTTTAGTTCACAAGTTCGTTTGTTTTGCATCTGGAAGATGTAATTTTCAATTATAACCTCTCCCTATGGGTTATCACGCATAGTTTAACCAATGAAACCCCGCGTCCTAATTGCTCGGAATACATGAAATTCTTTGTGCATTTCGTTGCACCGAAAAAAGGCAACCGAGATTATTCAGGTATTCGAAGTAATAATTGTTGCTTTTTCGATCGATTTCCCTCGATGTACCGGTGTGACAAATAATTTGGAACATTGCAATGCATCTGGAAGCGCAAAAGCAAAGCACAGATGATTTCAACGTGTACGATCGCATCCCCAAAAGGTGCAGCGACCTGCAGTCATGATAATGTGAGTTGTTGACAGATGTAAAACCGGATTGTCTTTCAAACAATCTTTATTTTATCCTTATGACTCGTTTTTTTATTATTAATAATTATTTTACCCTCAGTCTGCATTTTACCCCCGGTCTGCAGTCTGCAGTCTGCGTTTACACTGACAGCCCAAATAACCGATTTTTTGACGGAAAATTCATCCCAGAGGATAAAACTATTCACTGGACATGTAATAAAGGTAAATATGTTCGAGCGAAAGAGAAAACAAGCGAATATTTTGACGGAAAACACAATAATGTGAGATCAAAGGAACATGTGGTGAAGACACGCAATTGCAGCATCGCTTCGACAATAATCTTACCTTTTCAGCGATTTTAACGCTTGAAATTCCATTCAATCCACCTCGTCTAGTCTTTGAATTCACTATTATCGCTGCCCTGCGAATCTTCAGTGATCTACACAACAGCACACTTGGTAAAAGACGGCTCGACTGGCGACAGATTGTTGTCGATGTTGTCGCCTGTCTTGTTCAGTATCCAATTGAATTGCCATTATTGAGCTTCATAAGGGTATATTTTGTTCAAAGATCCACTAAAACGCCATTCGCGCTACATGACTTTCAACGCCATTGCCGGTTAAGTTAATCGTTATAATGTGTCCACCAGAGAAATCTACGCTTTTCCCACTACCCTCTCGATCCTAAGAAAATACGCACAGCAGGGCTCTATGCACAAAGACACCACTTAGCAGGGGAGTGACAGGCAAGACTTTTACCGACATGGAAAAAAATAAAATAAATAAAATGGAGAAATCTACCCATTTTCCAACTGGATTGCCATACGGCAACCCAGTAAAAAGCAGTGAGGTTTCTATCAAAGCAAGGTAAACTCCAGACTCACTTTCATTCAAAGGCCAGGTAACTGAGCACATAACTGTAAAATGGTCTATTGGCTTCAGTGCATCTCTGACAACCACATAAACAGTCATGCATGTATAATATTATGTTTATCACTTGCACTGATTAAAAATGAAGGCAAACTTGATGTCAGTGTGTGCAGCTTGCTGGGATAGTATTACTTACTGGAGTACTTATTCTGCTCGTATACATAAGGACAGTCACCCATTCTTGTGTCTGAATAACTTTGCCAGTCAGTGCTTATCCTTCAGAAAAATCCTAAGACTACTAACAATAACTATTTCCACTCCCACTACTGCTACTACTCCTACTCATGCCTGTACTGATACTGCTACTCCAGCAATTGCTGCTGCTTCGGCTGCCAAGATATACAATGTATAACTTGCCTGTGGACGTTATCTAGATCCTCACCATTCAAAAGTAACTGTTGCCCCATTTTTTCTTGTCCTATCACCATCATTTTACCACATTAGATGGAGATGCGTTCATTCCACATTCTCGTTTTCAGTGTTGTGGTGACAGATGTTTGGTGATTGGTTTTGGTTTGAATACCATTGTGACCCAGCTTCTGAGGAATTTGCCTCACTAATGGCACCTTCTTTTCCATTATCTTTTCCTTTGAAACAAAATCATGGACCCCAAATCATTTCCCAATTTTGTAGTAAATGCCTCATCATAAGCCGCAAGGGCTTCCCAGCTTGCTGAGCCATTTATCTTGTTTAAATGAAGTTTATCTACTCAATCCCATCTACTCTAATCTCAGATACGAATGAACATTGTAACACTGATCACACTTCTCTTCCTCACCCCTCCAATGTTGATTTTCAGTGACTCATTGTTATCTCCATCCTCTAAGCTCAACACTGGAGGGGGAGGGGGGGGGGGGGAAGGAGGAGGACTATGTGCTTCTGAGATTGGTCATGAATTACATTAATTTTACCTTCTGGTCTGGGAAAGCGTTAAAACTATTAATTTGTGATCAGCATTGTACATGTAACTCTCGGCAAAAACTCAGACTTTCTTGGAAACTTTAAATTTGCATAAACCCTCAACATAAACCTTCATTTTGCACTTTTTGTCTTTGGCATTCTGAAGTTTGCCTCATAGCTAACTAAAGGAGGTTTGTTCTAAGAAAAGTGGTGCTGCATCTGTGGGTGAGAAAACTGCACAGAAATCTGATAGTTTCATCAGTTAATTCCCTTGAAATTGTTCTACTATCAAACTTTTTTGGAAACTTGGCATAATTAACATTCATGATATGAACATTAAAAAAAATGCAATAAAAAAATGGGGTCACTGTGCTTGTTTATGCGTCAGCAGGCTCTTAAAATGGGGTATTTTTACTGGTTTTGAGTTAAAAATTCGAATCACCTTCATACAGAATTAAGTCTTGGTTACTTCAGAGACACAAAATTTTATTTTGAAAATAAAGCTTCTTTTATTTACATAAGCAGTAATGCTTCATTTACGCCGACTTTAATTCCCTGGTTGTGGGAATAGTGCACTTTTTGGGACAGTTCCGTGGTTAGCTTGAAGTCCTCGCCTTGGGTAAAATACACCCAGTACGAAACTGTTTTCCAAAAAAAATTCATGTTCTACTATCAAACTTTTTTTCTTCTTCAAATATGTTCTTTATTAGACTGTTCTTAGCAAATACCTGAAAAAAGAATCGGGGGTCACCGTGCTCGTTTGAGAGAAAAGGAGCATTTATTTCGCTATCTGGTTTAGTTTGAGCGAAATCTCTTACGTTTTGTATGCACACGTGCTCAGGTGCACGCGCTAATGGCGCGAAAATCATGCGCAGTAGGGTTGCGCAATGCAATACTATTACCTTAAGTCAATAAAAGTCAATTGAATGCAGCAAATTGATTAAAAAGCTGCATCAGTGTATCATGTAGTCAATTAATTTTACAGTGATCTCACATTTATTACAGGATCCCTCCTTTCCCAGCACCTCATTTTCTGCATCACAGGAAGCCCAGGAAAGCATGTCAGGCCAAACACCAAGTAGGAAACTTAAGGTTACTCTCTTGAGCAGTGAATGGCAATCTACAAAAGGAGGCTTGTCAACCCTCAACAGAGAGCTTGCCATTCAGTTGGCAAAACATCAGAATGTGGAAGTCAGTATGTACCTTCCTGAGTGCAGTGAAGAAGATGTGAGGATTGCAGGGGAAAACTATGTTAAGCTCATAAAAGCAAAAGTGCTGTATGGATATAAACCCATTGATTGGCTGTCGTCTGCACCAGAAAACCACCAGGTGGATTATGTGATTGGACATGGGCTGAAACTTGGACGACAAGTGCAACTCATTCAGAAGCAACTAAGATGTAAGTGGGTTCAGGTTGTGCATACTGCCCCTGAATACTTAGGAATGTTTAAAGGATATGCAAATGCAATTTCAAAAGCAGAGGAGAAGCACGAAGCAGAGATAAGATTGTGCGAATTGTCAGACCTAGTTGTAGCAGTTGGTCCCAAGTTGGCTGATGTGATCCGACGCAATCTCCGTCAGAAAAGCAAGTCTGTATTTGCACTCACACCTAGTATATTTTCTGAATTTTCGACGGTTATGCAGGCAGCTGAAGAAGGAGCAGAATTTCATGTTTTGGTTTTTGGGCGTGGTGACTCCGAAGATTTTGAGTTAAAGGGTTATGACATTGCAGCCAAAGCCATTTCTGAGTTGAATGAAGACTCCTACCGACTGATCTTTGTCGGGGCAACACATGGAAAAGAGCAGGAAGTAGCAGAGAAGTTGTGTCAGCATGGCATTGCACGAAAACAACTGACAGTTCGCTCCTTTAAGGAAAGCAGAGAGGTTCTAGTCAGATTGTTTTGTGAAGTAGATCTCTGTATAATGCCATCAAGAACTGACGGTTTTGGTTTGACTGCACTGGAAGCGTTATCTGCAGGTCTTCCTGTTCTTGTTAGTGGAAATTCTGGTTTAGGAGATGCTCTGCAGAAGGTGCCACATGGTTCAAGCTGTGTAGTAAATTCCGAAGATCCTGAAGAATGGGCCAATGCAATTAAAAGAGTCCGTAGAAAGAGGAGGGATGTTCGGCTCAAAGAGACGAAGGATCTTTGCATTCAATATGCTGAGGTATACAGCTGGGAGAAACAGTGTGGTGAACTTGTGGGAAGGATGCTTGATAGCATTTTTGGTAAGTGAAATGACTTGTTACTTGGTACGTTTCTGAAAGGTTGTAAGTGAATGTGAATGGTTCCTAGAGTGAAATAGACAAAGTGTTTTTTTTTGTACAAGAAAATAAACCCATTGTCTCCTGGACTCCCCCATTGACGAGTAAAAATCATCTGGCGTTACACAGAGTAAAATCTACTCAGTCAATGGGTTAAAGGGAACCTCCACTAAAACAACAAAATAACTTTAAACCACAGAAGATAATGTTTACAATTGGAATTGCTCAATCTTTTTCCAATGAAAGCGTTTGTATTCGAGAAAAATAAATTCCAAAAACGCTTATTTTGGCTTTCAAATTTCCTGGGCGCTGCCATCTTGAATAATTGTGACGTAACTTGGTTGCCCTATTGTTCTGATACAAAGAGCGATTGTTCTGGAACAATAGGGCAACCAAGTTACGTCACAATTATTCAAGATGGCGGCGCCCGGGAAGTTTGAAAGCCAAAATAAGCGTTTTTGGAATTTATTTTTCTCGAATACAAACTCTTTCATTGGAAAAAGATTCAGCAATTCCAATTGTAAACATTATGTACTGTGGTTTAAAGTTATTTTGTTGTTTTAGTGGAGGTTCCCTTTAAGACTTGTTTTGAAACTTGATAGGGATCAGCTCTCAGCTTTAAAACAAGGATTGATGCCAATCGTGATACTGCAAGCAGCAACAACAAGCAAGTCACACATAACTGCAGTACAATAATAATAATATTGTAATGATCAAATCGTCCCTTGTAGGGAAATTATTACTGTTGTGTTAGCTTACATGAAGTATTGTTAAAGTTAGTTATATGGTTATTAAAAATGGCGTCTTGAAGTAAACATTGTTGTTCATTGAAGACCACCGTAAGCCCAAATAACTCGACATGGTGGCAGCGGGAAGTTCCCAATAGCCTTTAAACTGAAAGAGAATCAAACATAACAGACATATGGCAGACCAAGGTCAACACAAAGCCGAAATTGAAGCTGAACAACCTGAAGTAGTTGAAGAGTCGAACGAAGGCGCTCACCCGGCACAACCAGCTGCGCAACCGCAAGTTGCTGTAGCTGTACAGCAGCCCGTGATTCAACAGATACCCATGGGGAGTTATCAAGTTCCACCACCTGAAAAGTTCAACTTCAAACCCGAAGAATGGTCCCGCTGGATCAAGCATTTCGAGCGATTTCGAAAAGCAACCGGACTCGACCAAAAGGACGGCGAGAGCCAAGTGAACACTTTGATTTATTTGATGGGCGAAGAAGCTGATGACATCGTAGTGTCATTCGGACTAACAACTGAAGAAGTAAAGCTGTACAGCATGGCGGAAGGCAAGTTTGAAGCTCATTTCGTGGTAAAGAGAAATGTAATATTTGAGCGAGCTAAGTTCAACCTGAGAAGTCAACAAGATGGCGAGTCAGTTGATAATTTTATGACAGATTTCTATTGTCTTGCTGAATACTGCGAATTTGGAACTCTTAAGGGACGATCTCATCCGAGATAGAATCGAAACAGAAATTGAACTGTCTAGGGACGTTCATAGCAGACTTGCAAGTGCATGATAAGATTGCTAAGGAGCAAGTGTATGTCATAGAAGATTTGGAGAGACCTTTGCTAGGAAGACAGCCAACTGAACTTCTAACGCTGATAACCAGAGTTGACAGCCTGAGCAGTGATGACTACCAGAGTAAATTAGCAGACAAGTACCCCAAGTTATTTGAAGGACTAGGTGTCATGAAGGACAGTTACCGCATCACACTCAAAGAAGATGCCAGACCTTTCCAAGTGTCAGTCCCAAGGAAGGTACCCATCCCCTTGTAGCAGAAAACAAAAGAAGAGTTAGACAGGATGCTGAAGGCAGGTGTCATATCCAGAGTGGACCAACCCACTGATTGGTGCGCCCCCATGGTGGTGACCCCGAAAAGTAATGGCAAGGTCAGAGTCTGCGTCAACCTAAGCAAGCTAAATGAGTACGTCAAGAGGGAAAACCACCCACTTCCTGCAGTAGATACAACACTCGGAAGATTGGCAGGCTCTAGAGTGTTCTCTAAACTTGATGTGAACTCTGGATTCTGGCAGATAAAGCTAGCATGGGAATCAAGACCGCTGACAACGTTCATCACTCCATGGGGCTGTTTTTGTTTCAATGTGTTGCCCTTCAGAATCAGTTCTGGTTGTGAGAAATTCCAGAACAATATGAATCTTATCCTCCAGGGATTGGATAGCGTGGAGTGCAACATAGATCACGTTTTAGTCCATGGCAAAGACCAGACTGAACACGATCAGAGGTTAGAAGCTGTACTTAAGCGTCTGGTCGAAGCTGGCGTGACACTCAACTTGAACAAATGCCAGTTCAGCACAGATAGAGTCAAGTTCCTGGGACACGTTATAAGCTTCGGTGGAATTGAGGCAGATCCTGAAAAGTTACAAGCAATTGCAGACCTACCGCCACCTCAAAACGTGCAAGAAGTGAGAACATTTCTTGGCATGGTGAACCAACTAAGCAAGTTTTCCGAGCACCTCGCTGACAAGACAAGGACCATCAGAGACCTTCTTCAAAAAGGAAACCAATGGACATGGGGAAGGGAGCAACAAAAAGCATTTGAGCAGATCAAATCTGACCTCACGCAAGCTCCAGTGCTGGCTCTGTACGATCCAAATAAGGAAACCAAAGTGACAGCCGATGCTTCATCCTTTGGCCTAGGAGAGGTACTTCTCCAACTCCATCCTGACGACTCCTGGTGGCCAGTCTCATTCATGTCGCGAGCGATGTCTCCCACCGAAGCCAGATATGCACAGATCGAAAAAGAAGCCTTGGCGCTCACTTGGGCATGCGAATGATCCTGGGAGTACATAGTGGGAAAATCAATTTCTGCGGAAACAGACCATAAACCCCTGGTGTCACTCCTGAGTACTCACACACTGGATCAACTTCCTCCGAGAATCCAAAGATTTAGAACGCAACTGATGAGATTCCACTTCAAGGAGATCAGGCATGTCCCCGGAAAGAACATGTACATAGCTGATGTGCTTTCAAGACTCCAAACGCGAAACCAAACAGTGAAGTCAACAATTGACGATGATGAAATGCACGCCTACATTGGAAGCGTGATCAGCAGATCATGGAAGCACAGGAAGAGGATCCTGTTTGCAGGCAGATCAAAGTTTACTGCTGTGAGGGATGGCCTGACATAAACGATGCAATGAAACCCTATTGGTCAAGTTGGGGTGAACTGTCTGTGGTGTAGAACATTCTGCTCAAAACATCCTGGATCGTAATCCCTTCCTCCATGTGTCTCGAGATACTTGACAAGATCCACGAAGACCACCACTCAGGGTCTTAAAATAACTGAGGAGAAAGTGCTGCCTTTGCATTTACATCCGCAAATGGTTAAGACTTTCAAGTCTTCTCGGATAAGGACTATAAACCGTAGGCCCCGTCTCACAACCTTTCAATGTTCACAACCCAGTGGGACGTAAAAGAACCCACACACTATTCGTAAAGAGTAGGGTATGGAGCTCCCGGTGTTGTGGTCAGGCCTCATTTCATTCATTCATGTGCTGGGTGAGATCTGTAATGGACTGATAGCGGCCGCCATCGGCGCCTATATATGCTGATGTCCGATCTCACTCATAGATCACTTGCTTGTAAAGGGCATTTGAATATGTTAATAGAAAATGCGCTATATAAATTCATTACCATTGCCATTACCATCAAGGGATCGCTAAGTGCCGTGAGCGGGCCAAGAACTCTGTTTGGTGGCCAAGACTCAGCCGAGAAATCCAGGATCTGGTGCAACAATGCAGAGTTTGCGCTCTCCAGAGAGAAAACAAGGCTGAACCGCTTATCACGACACCCTTACCCGACTGTCCCTGGCAAGTCGTAGCCACAGACCTCTTTGAGCTGAAAGGTGTTGATTACCTTATCGTTATGGACTACTTCTCAAGGTACGTTGAAGGAGCAGCTATGCAGACGACCACAAAGTCAAGTGAGGTCATTAGGGCACTTACGTCTATATTTGCAAGACATGGGATCCCAGAGCAAGTGCGATCTGACAATGGTCCTCAGTTTGACAGTGCAGAATTCTCCTACTTTGCTAAGGAATGGGGATTCAAGCATAGCACAAGTAGCCCTAGATTTTCCCAAGCAAATGGAGAAGAGTTAGAACTGTGAAGAATCTTCTAACAAAGGAAAAAGACCCTGCTAAAGCATTACTCGCCTACCACTAGCATGCAAGTTCTCCCCTGCCCAGTTGCTGATGGGGAGGCAGATTAGGAACAGCGTTCCATTATTCCACACTCAGCTGAACCCGCGGTGGCCTGACCTGGATAACTTGCGTACAAGACAGAGTATGAGCAAATTGAAGCAGGAAACGGTGTTCAACACCAGGCACAAGGCCAAGCCCACGCCCTTGCCTTCAATTGGACCGGGTACTGAAGTTTTTGTCAAGGACCTTCAGCGGTTGGGAAAAAGCATTGAAGCAGCATCAATGCCTCGGTCGTAAAAAGTTGAAACACTGACCAGCACGATAAGAAGAAACTGTGTTCACCTTACTCCAATGCCAAATCAGCAGGAGCAACATAATCGGCCGACACCAATGGTGAACCAAGTTCCCACAGAAGACAAAGTAGCAACACCTGTTTGAAAGGACAGTCCTGTTACAAAGGGAGACATTCAAATACCCCCTGTAACACCCATTCTTCCCACTAGGCCCAAGAGAATTATAAGACCATCGTTGAAAGTAAGAGAGAATCTAGGTTTAGCTTGAGATTTCACTATGTTATAAGATTACGTAGATCCTTTGTCAGACGTCTCATGCTCTGTTCGTTTCCCTAGATACTCTTAAACTTTGGGAGGGAGATGTTGTGTTAGCTTACATGAAGTATTGTTAAAGTTAGTTATATGGTTATTAAAAACGGCGTCTTGAAATAAACACGTGTTGTTCATTGAAGACCACCGTAAGCCTAAATAACCCGACAATTACAGGTGTTTGATCATAGTACATGTAAATCTAATTGTGTTAATTTTTATATATTTGTTATGAGGTATTGACTTGAAAGTGGCATTGTTAAACTGCATTTTTTTGTGGTGTTTAATTCAGCCCTTGTTGCTGTATTTCATAACTCTATAATTATTTCCATTGATGTGGGGGAGGGATTTCTATATTGTGTGTGAACAAATTGGCTCCATTGGTGATTTAGTCCCGGCATCTCAGAAAGAATTAATTCTGATCTCTATATGCAGATGTTTTTTTACAGTACATGACAGAGTAAGGTGCTGCTTATTATTTGTCTGGTAGGAACTCATCAAGCAACTGAAGGTGAACAGGACTCACCATTGACAAGAAGTCACTTGCCAACTGCCATGGTGTGCGAAGCTTATGTTGAACTAACAGGTAAAGTCCTTCTCTTCATTGCTAATGTATAATTTCTATTTCTGCATTATGGTCAATGGTCACTTGGTTTGTAAGATCTCCTGTAAAGGAAGTTGCCTATTAATTGACATCACATTCTAATTCTGGGTTCCTCAGATAAAAAAGGAAAAAGACCCTTACATCCAAGTGTCACCCCACCATCAAAGAAACAAAGGCATGATACAGACATTTGCATAGGTAAGGCCTCATGTCTAGTTCATTAGGGTATGGGTTGATGGAGAGATTCAACTTAGCATGTATCAGTGGGTGAGCAAGTTTTACATAAGCTTATCCTAGTTTATAACCAGAGTGAACAAGGCGTATTCAGCTCATTCCTCAAACCAAAAATGTATCCATCTTGAACCAGTGATAAATTCACACCTGGTTGCTGTCGTGTGTCGCATTTCGTGTATGTATATCATGAAGTAGGGGAGAGAAGAATTAAGAGAGCGCATGGTTGACTTGTGTGTTTCTTCAGAACTAGTTTCACCTTTCCAACTAGTTAAACCTCCTCTAATTTATGTACTAAGAGGACACGACAGTTGCATGTGGGAAGGAGCTGTTTGTTATGTAGTCTTGCTATATGTGGGATGTCAACTTATACCTGTTGCTCATCTTCACTGTTCATGTGTTGGAATCTAAGTTTTCCTCCACCTCTTCCTTTTCTTCGGCCTCAAGGAAATTGCTATAGGTGGAAGTTTTTTTCCATCACTAGGGACTACTAAGTGGACCGTGAGTTTCTTTTTTCGGCGCTGCAAGATTTCTCAGGAACTGTTTAGCTGCCACTGAATTGGACAGTTCAGCAGGACAGCATCTCAAACCACATTATCATACATTTACCTGTAAGGGTGTCACCCATATCGAAAGTTCTAGACAAGTGGTATCCATGCAATTGAATTCATGAACGTTAAAACTTTATTTTCAGGTGTTACTTCCCGTTGAATTGTCTTTTTCTTGCTGTATTCTTTGTGTCGTTTTGTGGAACCTTGGTTTCTCCACAAATGACGGTATTGAACATTATTACAGTGCTCTTCATCCATCTACGTGTTACGGCCATGAGGCCGAAAATAAAAGGGAAATTGGTGTATTTTCTGTTTTAAATTAATTTTGTTTCCTTAAATTTTCAAAGAAAGCCCCTGTCATTCCATGGTAATTTGAAGTGACAAAAACCAAACGGAAGTTACCTTCCAATATCTTATTTGCACTATTATAGTTAAGATGATGGGCAGAATATTGAATACTTGTGTCCAGAAATGCACCTAATTAGATAAATACAAAAATTTTTGGTTTTATCAACGGAGTTGATAATGAAAATTGGCCACCGTACAGAGATTCTAAAAGCTGACGTTTCGAGCGTTAGCCCTTCGTGAGAGCGGATTCGCTCTGACGAAGGGCTAACGCTCGAAACGTCAGCTTTTAGAATCTCTGTACGGTGGCCAATTTTCATTATCAACTCCGTTGATAAAACCAAAAATTTTTGTATACTACTTCCCCACCGACGCAGCACCACAGTTTCTTTAGAAACTACCCCTTCTTTAATTAGATAAATGCCCAGTTTTCACATGTAACACTGAACACAAAGTGTTCCTTTACTTCTAAGCCTTTGCTACCTATTTACAATAATAAGGTGAAGGTTAGCGTAAATGCAGCTGCTTACCCTTATTTGAGGAGCAGCATTTGGGGGACACTTTGTGACGTTAACTGTCTGTATTCTGAGACACGAGTGATGTTGAAGTTGGGGAGAACAGCAAGGGGACACTTCGTGACGCTTATTGAAATCTGCATGCATCTAATTAGGGGCATCTCTGGACATATGAATTGAAAGTAGCATCTCTGAAAGGTGGTAATTCTGATCAGTTAAATGCATGTAAATTCATATATGACGATAGATCCCTCCTGAAAGAAAATAACTCTGCACATGTATGTTATTCTTCTGGCAGGGATTCAGCATGCTTCTTTAGAAGAAGAGCCTTTATCAATGACAACCAGTCACTTGGCAACTGCTGTTGATACACAAGCCAGAAATTTGTATGAAGGTACCTGTATTATGTTATTTTTATGTTAATGATGTAGTGATAGGCAGTTAAGTGAAAAAAGACATTGTCTGTTACGTCATGTTGTACTGGGATATCCATAATGCAATTGAGTCATCTTTGGCATAGTAATCTAAAATGCATTTAAATTTCGTGAAAGGTAACCGATCACCATACCTCCATAGTTCAGCTCATACCAAACCATAGACGTGTACGTGCAATTTGTTTTGTTTTGAAAGGGTTATGCATGATAAGCGTATATGCATCTACCTTATGTGTAATTTCAATTATTTTTCTCGGAATAGGTTTATCGGAAAGACAAACTGCAGAAATGCAACCAAGACATGGTACAGAAAACCGTAAAGGTGAGGCTTCATGTTTAGTTTCCAAAGCGAGGAATGGATTAAAGGATAGCAATATCCGATAAGGCTGGAGAGTCACAATTCCCCACATTTTAAACTCCACAGTGACTTTATAAAAAAACGCTTGTTTTGAAGATCACTGTCTTTCACAAAGGAAGTACTTTTCAGAATAATATTACGATTGCCCAAGTGACCATGGTTTGTAGGGAAGCGCTGGCGCAGTGATGAGAGGACTCGCCTCCCACCAAAGTGGCCTGGGTTCGATTCCTAGCTCGGCGTCATACGTGGGTTGAGTTTGTTGGTTCTGTACTCTGCGTTTTTGGGAAGAATCCATGAATGAGCTTTTAAAAAGCCCTTCTCCTTTATACTTTTGTAGCATTAAATATTGCCCAAATTTTTAGTGACAGTTTATAATAAAATCTGGGTCTTAAAGTTCCATTTAACCTCCCACAAGAGGAAGGGATTGTTCAGTCAGCGGTTCATTTACTGGGTATCACCAACAAGACAAGATTTTAATTGTGGCCTATTTTTATGTCATTTCCATGCAGCCGCCATTGCTGACTCTGTGGTCGTGAAATTGCTAAGAGAAGTGTACAAAAGACGAGCTGAGTTCACTCCGCTTCCTTGGAACAAAGGCATGAAGTTACATTTGGATAGAGTTTACACTAGACTAAAAATTGTCTCGAGACCGAAAGGAGGTGGTCACTTTGGAGGCTCAGAAATAGACATGGGTGACATTTTTTTTTGGAATAAAGGTGAAGATTCCATGGCTCTAGCAGAGGGAAGTCCGGGAATCGGCAAAACCACCCTCTGTCTTAAACTTGCTTATGACTGGGCGAATGAATCGATGCCTTCTACCTTCCCTGTTTTCGAACTTGTATTGTTGCTCAAATGTAGAGACTTGGACGGGGACATAATGGAAACCATCTTTGAACAACTTCTACCCGAAGACATGGAGGAAACGACCAAGAAAAGACTACGGAACTTTATCACTAACATCCACAACCAGGAAAGAATTCTTATCATTTTGGACGGATTGGACGAGCTCCCTGAAAGATCAAAGCATCACTTGGACAAACTTCTCGACCGCCGAGTTTTACCGTTTTGCTATGTGTTGGCCACAACTCGACAAGAAAAAGGAATTGAAGCCCGGAAACAATTTGCATTTGATATTTGTCTTCAAATTGAAGGATTCAGCGAAGAGGATTCTTTGGAGTACATTAGGAAATATTTTAAGAGTGTTGATCCACTCAAGGGAGAGAGGCTTGTTGACGAAATAAGAGAAAACACTATCTTGCATGCCCTACAAAACAATCCTCTAAATTTACTTCTCCTTTGCGTTGTTTATGAAGATCATGAAGGAAAGCTGCCGTCTTCCCGTACTAATCTCTATCAAGTCATTGTCCGGTGTCTTTTGAGAAGATATTGTGTAAAACGCAGTGTGAAGGCTCGTAAAAAGGACAGAAATTTGGAGAAACAGTTTAAAGCAGACATCCTTGTTCTCGGAGAGTTGGCTTGGAAATGCTTGCTGAATGATCGTCATAGTTTTCGGGAAAATGAATTAAAAGAGTTTGAAAGAAGTGATGACAAATTGGTAGTTCGTTATCTCGGCCTTGTATACAAAGAAGAAAGTTTGAAGAGATTGAAGCCACAACATGAATACTTCTTTCTTCACAAGTCGTTCCAAGAATACCTTGCGGCGTCATACATTGCGCATAAGTTACGAAGCAACCAGTTAAACGTATTTGAACATGTGCTCTTTCATCAGGTGATGAAGAAATTTCCGCAAGTGTTTTTATTTGTGTGTGGAATACTGCGTGAGGAGGCACGTATTCTATTCACACAGATTGGTGATAAGCTGAAGAGTAACTGGGACTGGTATGAATGCGAAAGAACTGAAGCGAATTTCTTTGTTGAGGGCTTTAGTGAAAGTGGAAACCCTGAACTAATGGCAGATGCTTTGTTCTCATTCATACCTTTTCCACGGGCCGTACAGTTATCCTTGCTTTTCGATGAAGGGCGTGTTTCACAAGGGCATTGGAACGTAGTTAGAGTTTTAAGGGCATGTACAGGCTTTTCCAAAGTTCAGACGCCTGAAGTTCACATCCAAATGCCTCGTGCTGTCTTCCTTAGAAATTTCCGTCAATTACAGTCTCTTCCAAAATTAAAGAAGCTCGACATCTTTCCTAGATATTTTGATCAGGAAGGATTTGAAGCAGACGATGATTGGGAGAGTGTTGCTGAATACCTGAAAGCAAGCGAGACCTTAGAGGAACTGACGTTTTCTCTGTCGAATGAGTTGAGCGATGGCTGGGCCAGTGCCCTTGATGCTGGATTATGTGCGGATACGCCACTGTCATCTGTTGGTCTCAAGTTTCATGGTTCATTGAGTGAAACTGCAATAAAAGCTTTAGAGAATCTCTTACATAACAAATCTCTGTCCTCTCTTTCTATACATATCTGCGGAGATATGCAAGACTCGCTTGCTGTGGCCCTAGCAACAGGCCTTGCAGGTCAAATTGCAGTCAAGGTCCTTGATTTGTGTGTTGACGGAAAGCTGAGTCTTTATGGTGCTAATTTAATTGAGCGAGGTATCGTGGAAAATAATTCCCTTACCAAGTTGATTGTTTCTCTTCGTGGAGAGGTTCCTGATAATTGGCCGGCGATTGGGAGTAATATTCATTCACGAATAGGAAGGGAAACATCCGCTTCATTTGCTCTCTACCCAAATACCTTCGACAAAGTGACAGCCGCTCAGGTGACACAGTGTTGTCCTTTTGAGATAACAGATGGATTACTTGCACAACAAAACGTCACTTT
>OX421458.1:3159935-3162435 GCA_949126865.1 Montipora capitata | reverse complement strand
TTTTACAACTAAGCAAATAGTTGAAAAAAATGTATCACCACCAAGCTAGTTAAACTTAAAGATGAAGTTTACTCATAAGAAGACGTTGAGGAATGCTGTGTTTTCTTGTTTTCTTAGGAATTTTTGCAGTGGTCTGTGGTTTTTTGGGGGTAGTCTCAGGAACAGTTCATATTACTGGTTTTGCTAATTTGAAGACTGGTTGAGGTTTACACTGCAACCAGATTGACAATCAGGCATAGTTAGATGCTGCTCTGGTTTGCAGAAATTTGAAATGAATGCAGATTAAAAAGTTAAAATTCAAAGACCCAACGGCTTATCTCTAATATAAGATAGCTAGAATGCGCGTTATGATTGGCTAATTTAGCGGGCCATATTATACAGTACGGCCCGCTGTACAGCCTGCTAAATTTGAAATTTTGAAACAATACTTTCTTAGCACGTTTTTCATCTTGTTTACGGGTGTATGTGAAATAAACTTGTGGAACTACTTGAAATCTTGTAAGCAACTATTTCCAAAAGCCAATTCTCTACTTCTCCAAATCCCATAATACACCTCTTTTACCCCCCCAAAAATTGGCATAATCATTGTTTTCGATTTCTCTTGGGACATAAAGATCTCATTTATTAGATCTATGTCCCAGAGAAATCCAAAACAATGATTATGCCAAATTTTTGGGGATAAACAAGATGTATTATGGGATTCGAGAAAGTAGAGAAAAGGCTTTATTCGTTTTTCAGATTTTTCATGGTTCTCAATAAAAATTTTTGTAGGCGGCAAAACCTGAAGAGAAGGCGGAGAATGGGCAACGCGCACAAAAGGTGCGCTTTCCAAGGGCCGAAGGCCTGAGCTTGTAGCGAAAGGGGGGGCAGGAGGTCTGGGGGCATCCTCCCCCGGGAAATTTTCGAAAATTGGGCCTCTTAGAGAATTCATTTCTTGTATTCTGGATCACGAATTAGGGTATTTGAATACAACACTCATATAGTTAAATGTTGGCTTTTTTGTTCAGAGTACATCAATACTATTTTATTATACAAAAATTTGGTTTTATCAACGGAGTTGATAATGTAAATTGGCCACCACCGTACAGAGATTCTAAAAGCTGACGTTTCGAGCGTTAGCCCTTCGTCAGAGCGAATCAAGGAATTATGGGTTACGTGTAGTTTTTATAGTAGAGTAGGAGCTACACTATTGGCGGTAACATGGCAACGTGAAAAATAGGAATATATTAGTTAAATGAAAAGCGTTCGTTAATACCGTGAGGACTAAGGGTGCCGATTTGGAAGATGAATTTTTGTTCTAGATTCTTGCGGCTTTCCGTCGTACCTAGATGTAGGGAAAGGCCGCAGATTGCCATGTGTTTTTTGGAGTGGTTAGGGAGATTAAAATGACGAGCGACTGGCTTAGATGCATCTTTGTCATTCTTCTCAACATCGCGAAGGTGTTCGCGGAATCGGTCACCTAGTCGTCTACCTGTCTCGCCAATGTATAATTTATTGCATAACGTACAGGTTATGCAGTAAATGACATTTGCGGAGGTACATGTGAAACGATCGGTGATCTTAACAGATCGCTTAGGTCCCGATATCTTGCTAGTGTTAACAATGAAAAGACAAGTTTTGCATCGTGAGCGCGCGCATTTGAAAGTGCCGGGTTGCTCGTTAGTTTTGAGCGCGCTTCTAACTAAAAAGTTGCCTACGTTTTTGTCGCGTTTGAATGAAATAAATGGAGGTTGCGAAAAGATTCTACCAGTTTCGGGATCACTTTCAAATGCGCGCGCTCACGATGCAAAACTTGTCTTTTCATTGTTAACACTAGCAAGATATCGGGACCTAAGCGATCTGTTAAGATCACCGATCGTTTCACATATACTCATTTATTGCATAACCTGTACGTTATGCAATAAATTATACATTGGCGAGACAGGTAGACGACTAGGTGACCGATTCCGCGAACACCTTCGCGATGTTGAGAAGAATGACAAAGATGCATCTGAGCCAGTCGCTCGTCATTTTAATCTCCCTAACCCCTCCAAAAAACACATGGCAATCTGCGGCCTTTCCCTACATCTAGGTACGACGGAAAGCCGCAAGAATCTAGAACAAAAGTTCATCTTCCAAATCGGCACCCTTAATCCTCACGGTATTAACGAACGCTTTTCATTTAACTAATATATTCCTATTTTTCACGTTGCCATGTTACCACCAATAGCGTAGCTCCTACTTTACTATAAAAACTACACGTAACCCATAATTCCTTGATTCGCTCTGACGAAGGGCTAACGCTCGAAACGTCAGCTTTTAGAATCTCTGTACGGTGGTGGCCAATTTACATTATCAACTCCGTTGATAAAACCAAATTTTTGTATACTACTTCCCCACCGACGCAGCACCACAGTTTCTTTAGAAACTACCCCCTTCATTCATCTACTATTTTATTAGGCGGCCATTTATGGATAAAGGTCTGTGAAGGTGAAATCAACTTTGAAAAATATTTTATAGA
>OX421458.1:3154935-3157435 GCA_949126865.1 Montipora capitata | reverse complement strand
AAATCTTGAACCGGAAGTAGAAATGCCCGATGTGGCAACACGGGGCGGACGGACGGACGGACGGACCATTAGAAAAGTGATGGGGGATGTGGGGAAAAAACCAAAAAAAAATTCATGCAAGGGAAAATGCCAAGAAAAAAAATTCACGCAAAGAAGGTAAAGAAAAAAAATTCATGCAGAAGGAAGGTCCAATTGTGACTTTTATTTAATATATATATAATATTTGCCAGTGTCTATTAAAAATAATTCTTATTCAAAATGTTCTTGTTAAAATGGGGTTGACAGACCTGCGTGACTCCTGCTGTGTGCCCATTGTGTTGAAAAAAGCCTTTATAGTTTTGCTTAAGCGATTTCCCTTTTCTATAAGAGATCAAGGGAGGTTCATTGTATATCTCTCTTGGTAGCGGCTGGTTTTGTGTTAAATGCCATTTTTCCGTTGAATATTTTTCAAACATGGCAGTGATGGATGAAATTGTGTCACAAAGGGTAGAATTTTCTTGTGCGCTTTCTGTTTTTGTGTAAGAGCGTTCTCTCCTTCTGCGAATTTAACTTCGGAGAGGATTTTGTCCACCAGGTTATTGAGATAACCTCTCCCGTCCACTCCAATTGGCTTCCTCCTCTCTCACTGCGTGTTTATTTTCGAAAAGATTTTGCATTAAAAGTGGCCTGTATCCTTTGATCTGTTGTGAGTGTAGAATAATTTATAAATCACAAAAAATAGATAATGAATCAAGATTTCACTGTTAAAAAAAGGCAATATCTGTCTAAAAATATATTCGTGCAGGGGGTTTCACCAGGAAAAAAAATTCCTGCACAAGCAGTGCATGAAAAAAAAAAAACGTACCAGCTGAAAATCCCCCACCTCCCCCCCCCCATCACTTTTCTAATAGTCCCCCCCCTTAGCTTGTGAACAACAAAATCTTGAACCGGAAGTAGAAAGAGCCGATGTGGCCACACGGGGCCCATACAAACTGTGTGACCTTTAATATCTTTTTCTTTCACATAATTTTGATAAAATCCTGGCCCCAGTTGTTCGAAGGGTGGATAGCGCTATCCACTGGATAAATCACTATCCACTGAATAACTCAATTGGTTTTCCTCTTGTTTATCCACTGGATAGCGATTTATCAGGTGGATACCGTTATCCACCTTTTGAACAACCGAGGCCAGAAGTGCTGTTTGTGGCCATCCTTGTGTCTGAAAACGACGAATTTGAATGATTTAAAGAGTTGTTGTTCGACCATGACCTGAGCGTCTCAGTGAGTGATCTTGATGTTTCAAGCAATCTGATTGATTCGCTATCTCGGAGTTATTGAGCATTATTCACTCCCTAAGGAGTCCGGCATCGATTGAAGGTTTTAGCTTTCAAAACTTGCCCAGATTGTGTCAGTAGGTCCTGGAATTCGTCCACAGAAAGGCCAGAGCGACAACTTCACCCGTGAACCGCCATGTTTACAAAAGAGCATTTTAGGCGTCCCAGTCTGCATGAAACCATCTCTCGCCTCTGTCTGAGACAAGACCAGACACGCACGGTTCTTACGTTACGTTTATGCCTATAAAATCAACTGAAATGTCAATTGCTGGTTTAAAAAATCAAAAACAAAAAGCAGCAAGTTAATTTTTTTGGTAGGCTAGGTATCGAAGAGCCAGAACATTTGCGCATGCGCTGACGGAATGTTTGAACAAGAGAGAAAAACGCAGTACCTCCAGACACCGGCGCTGGAGCGTCGTACCAAACGAGTCATCCCGGGATTTCGGCCCGTGCGATCGCTTTTGGATGCAGTTGGCCCTTCGCTGCTTTCTGCTACCGACCTGCCTCCCGGTACGGCATTGAGGGAGAGATATGTCGGCCCCTAAACCATATGTGACAAATCCCACGCCTAATCACAGCTCCAAACTGCCCTTGTCAGTATAATGTAAGAATTCGATGGCTTAAATATACAAGGGAAAAGTCATTTTTTCTGTCATATGGTAAGCACTCGAGTCGCAGATTACAGAGTGTGCGCACACGCCCTGCTAAAGGTAACATAACTACAGGCATAAGCTTTATTTCATCTCAAATTCCAGAATAACTACACGAGCTAATATCTTCGAGACATTACAAATACACAGCATATACAGATACCTCCTACTAAATACATAATATTTAAAGATATATTCATTAAAAAGAAAAGCCGCTGTACAAAATGTGGCCCAGCTGGATTCTCTTTTAAAACCAGTAAACTCATAGGTACGAATAAAATCAGGTAGCGCATTCCGCAACGTAACTGATACGTAAGAAAAAAGAGAACTACTAGTCCAAACAAAAGAAAATGGCCGGTGTAAACTCTCGTTTCGCCAGCATTTCTGAATCGGAATACTGAGAATACAAGATGATGCTCTATACCAGAGAACACAAAGAGGGAAGACTTCATATTTTCGTCAACCAGTGTTTGACTTCGTTTTTCCAGATAATTATTGCTAAAAAAAATTAAGCCATCTTCACACCAACAATTTCTTT
>OX421458.1:3124935-3147435 GCA_949126865.1 Montipora capitata | reverse complement strand
CTGTGTATGCGATTAAACAATGTGCACACCCAAATACCTGCATTAACTCAGACTTGTTTCTCGGCCATCAATGACAATTATGATATTCAAAAAGAGTTTAGAGAAATGACCTCTACTGTAACAGAAATGAACAGTATTGTCTTATTCTTGTGGACGTTAAAAGAGTACAATTTGCTTAAAGAACAAAGTATTAAGATTCTGCTCTGACTATTTTTTTTCAGTTGCAATTTTCCTGTGCATGCATTTCTTTTGTTCACGGGACTTCTCATGGAGAATCTTGATTATTTTGAACTCTGTATCTCTTAATTCAAAAGCTGTAAATTTACTTACCAAAATTCTATAGAGAATGTCTAGATGCCTGAACAAAATACACTCTCGTATGAGGATGTTATGAACCAGATAATTTGGAAGAATCAACTTATAAATATTGATAAAAGAAAAACGTATTTTGGAGAGGAACATTTGAACTGTTGGAGATCTGCTCTTTAAAAAAGGCAACAGGAACCTCTCTCCGGTTGATCTTTTCAAGTTAATGAGCTTGATAGACGTGATTACCAATTCACTGGAGCAAACTTGTAAGGCCAAGAGTTCAATATACACATCCTGAATTAAACAGTACAGTTCATCTTAGAATTGATGATGTAGATGTTGATTTGTCATTTGTCACTTTGAAATCTCTTTGCAATGTTTTTAAAAATGAAAAGCAAACTCCTTCCTCTGCTTGAAAGAGGTTTCAGGATCTTTTTCCCCGATCTCCAAGTTGATTGGAAAGAAATACACTCGCTTGCATTTAAAGTATCGTTGGAAAAAAATTAGAGAACTTCAATATGAAGTTTTAAATAACATTGTTTTTGCGAATGAAACGTTATTCAGGATTAACATGGTTGATACACCATTCTGTACGTTTGGCAAAAATGAAATCGAATCCCTCGAACGTTTACTTTTTAATTGTGAAATAATAAGATATTTTTGAGAGGGCTTCTGTTGTTGGCTCACGTTATGTAAAACAGAATTAGAATTCACTCTGACAACAGTTGATGTTCTAGTTGGTTCTTTTAACACAGGAGAAGACTTGATCGAGTTAGGACAATGTGCGAGCCAGCGAGCCATGGCTGCGAGTCATGCAAGCCAACATGCCGAGCCATGTGAGTCAGCATGCAAGTCACACAGTTATTGAAAGCTAACCGTTTTAAAATGGGTGCTTAGACATAATAACTGTTTATCAGCGCTATTTTAAATGGGTGCTTAGACTTAAATGCGAAATTCGCATGGCTCGCTGGCTCGCAGATTGTCCAGCCCCGACTTGATCTTGGTAAACCACCTTATTCTGGCAGAAAAGCTATTATTTATAGTTGTAAATTAAATGGATCTCACCCAGTATAACGGGTTTTGAAAGCAAAATCAAAGTGGTATACGATACACAAGAGGTTATAGCAATTAAGCGGAATAAGGTAGATTCCCATTTTAAAAATGGGAAAAAAACCTTTTTAAAGTATAGTTTAATACTTTATTCTTTTGTACGGTCCCCTTCTGTCATCGTCGTTTTTGTTGTTGTGTTGAAGCAATTATTTTATAATATTTTAAACTATAATTTATGTTCATGATTGTTTTATTGTATGCAAGGTGTTTTAATGCACAGTGCTAAGATTAAAGAACTTAGGTAAGAAATTGAAACATGCAAACCAAATGAAGTGTCGCAAACAACTTCATCCCTCCCAGTTAATTTAATAAGTAACTTTCCCACGAGAAAATGCATTTTCTTGTGCCGATTTTGTTGGAAACACGAGGACCGTCTTAGCGCCTCTTTCTTATAAAGTTGTGATACCGACCATGTTAGTTACATGTATCTTAACATAATTATCTGTAGTGCTAGTTTTCCCGCGGTTACATGTAGCTCGCGCGGGTTAGTGTAAAGGACCACAGAAATCTTTGGTTTCCGTTGCTATCAGTACTGTTTATCCAACAATTTAATTAACTAAAACTTAGCTACATGTAGGCTGAAGTACATGTATGTACCACAAGTATTTACCACAAGCTTTTCCGCCTTTGTTACTGTGAGTGTTAGGATCACGTTTGTATAACTTTTCAAGCTCTCTGACAAATCATAGCTAAGCAAGAGCATATATAAATGCCAGTTTTTAAGAGAGCTAGAGAGAGTTGCTGCCGGCAATGGCAGATTCGTGCTGAAGTTCCATGCCAGAATAAACAAGTTAAAACGCTGAAGCTCTGCCTACAGAATCTGTCCTGTAACGATTTTTTTTTTTTTTGAGTTATTGTCATGATAGTATGACTTGAAAATTTATATTTTGGTTAGAAATATATATATATTTTTTTAATCTCTTAATTCCGGACCACAAAATGCTGTGTGACAGACTAGGTGGGTAAATATTTATAAAGAATTGTGTGCGTGACCGGAAATTAGTTTTTGTGTTTTCGTTGCATGCAATATCCGGTTACATTGTGTCATGACTCGGTAACACATCTTACCGGGTTAATATTTTCCCCGCTGGGTATTATTAAGAAAAATGTATTAAATATTTTAAATGCCATCGTAGAAACGTGTTAAGCATTCTGTTTACTGATTTGGATTGCAATGAATGCTGTTCACAACAGTTTTAAATGTGCACTTAACCCCTATGGTTGAGTCATGGAATGTGGACTTTTTGACCTCGGACTATGGAATTGAACTGAATATTGAGCAAGATATTGTAACATAAGAAAGACACTGAAATATTGTGAACCTTAAAGAAAATCCGCTTAAAATCGTTCAAACAAAGTGTAGGGTACCCATAGCCTCTTGCTGTTTGTGTATTTGATCTGGAATATTCTGGATTTCCTCATTTTTGCAATCGGTAGGCTGATGAGTGTGGGAAACTGAGACCTCTGCCGTAGGTTGAAACTCACTTTGATTCAACTACTGTCCACGACCTTGGAAAGCATTGTTGAAAACGCATCGGCAGGTACCGTATATTTTGCAGGTTGCAGGTTGCAGGTTGAAATTTACTGTGACTGTTACATGAATAGCTAACCTTTAGGCCTAATTAGGCCTAAAGAAACGTTTTTAGGCCTAATTAGGCCTAAGGTTAGCTATTCATGTAACAGTCACGGTAGATTTCAACCTGCAACCTGCAACCTGCAAAATATACCTGCCAAAAATGCATGCCCTATGATATGTTTGCTGACTGTGACTTGAGCCCACTGTGTCTCTTGCATTCTTTTACAGTAATTCCACTGTTGTTAAGTGAGCCCGCACAACATGTGAAGTACATTGTATCACGCGACGATTCGTTCACTAAGTAACTGCCAAGCATGCTCAACATAGTGAGTTTCAACCCATGGCAGAGGATTCTTTTCCCACACTCGTCAGCCCAGCTACCGCTAAAAAGGAGAACTCTGCTAGTAGGGAAACAGTGATTGCAGAGAAAACCCAATTTCATCCTTTTCTGAGTAATCTCCCTATACTGGGTATGCATTATGACTGATTGATTTCTGACATCCAATAAAACAAATTTAAAGTAAAATACTCTTGCATTATTAATGATATTGAAGAACAAAATAATTAATGTGAACTCATGTGAAATTCATTAAATTAGTTTCATTATACTTTATCCACAGATTATGGATTGTTGCGAAGGTGATCCTGAAGATTGTTTGTAAAGGCTTCTCAAGATTTCAATAATGTCAACCTGGGTAATTACTGCAAGTTTCTTTAAATATTTAGAGTGTTTGTGCTATGGTTTAAGTGTAGCTGGGCCACTCACATAAGTATTCATGTATTTATTGCTTGCGCTGAGGGATAATAAAGCAGCTTCTATTTCCAAAACGATGGAATTACGTTCCTGAGCACTGATAATAACCTCGTCTTGGAGAGTGAATTTTTGACTTTGCAGAAACCTGCAGAAACAATGGTCAACCTCAGGAGTTAGATGATTTTGATCTTTGTATTGAATTCAATTCGTACAGTTCTTGTTGAACTTAATGACACTTGAAAGAAAAAAGAAACAAGCCTAGAAAGACAAGAACCTAGTGTCTTGCCATCATTTTGTCACAGAGGTACGTGTATCCTTTGTTTCGTGAGTTCACAGGCCGTCGAAATTGATGTCACTTTACTTGTGCACCCAAAAGTACAATAGAAAAATTAAACGTAGCAAAAATCTCCCAAAATGTTTTTCACTGATGGTAACTTTATATATATCACGCCACAAAATTTATGTTGTTTCCTTGTCGCAAATTTTTGTTGCTGATTGCAATTATTATATTATTATATTTGTTATTCTTGATCAACACTTACTCAAAACTTCCTTCTGCTCTTCCTAGAAACTGTTTATTATTTACTTTTGCATCAATATTAATTATTTAATATTTGTTTTGCATAAAGCAGGCATCTCACTCTAATCAGTTAAGTCTGTTCACATATAAGTGCTACACGGCCAACGTTTGCAAAAATGTAATCCTTCCTTATACTTGTACATGTTCATTGCCGTGACTTTAACACCTTCAGTTCCCACGGCCTGCTCCCGTCTGACCTTGTAGCTCAGTCGTAGAGCAGCGGTGATCTAACCCAAAGATCGTGGGTTCAATTCCCACCCCAGTCAGAGTTTTTCTCTGTCCTAATGTGTGGGCCCATTCCCATTAGTAGGGCTAACGCTCACATGGTTCATATGGGGTAGAAAAGTAGCACTTCACATTTCACTCTAATCAGTTAAGTCTGTTCACATACATGTATAAGTGCTACACCGCCAACGTTTGCAAAAACATGATCCTTCCTTGTACTTGTACATGATCATTGCTGTGACTTTAACATCTTCAGTTCCCACAGCCTGCTCCTGTCTACCCTTGTCAGAGTTTGTCTCTGCCCTTGTGTGGGCCCATTTCCATTAGTAGGGCTAACGCTCACATGGTTCATATGGGGTAGAAAACTAGCACTTCACATTTCACTCTAATCAGTGAAGTCTGTTAACAAAATCTGTGCCTTGCTTAAGTTGCTTTTTTTTTAGCCTTAAAAGAGAATTTTCACTCCTTTGTCTCTGACAGCAAGTCGTATATTTTGAGGTCTCCCATCCAGATACATTTACTTACACCGCCGGATAGGGCTTAACTTCAGTGAACATTTGTCTTGGAAAGCTGTCAGATGCTCAGAGTACACACTTAAACTTGCCGTGAAAAAGAAGTTAAAGCGAACTCATGTTAACTCGGAGCCATTGTTTCTCGATTCTCTTTTATTTTCCTCAGTCTTTCTTGGTTTAGTATTTTACAGTAGCAACTACATGTATGTCCTCTCAGGGAGTTATTTACTTAAGACATCTAGCATGGCACTATAATGATTTACGATACCAAAACAATTTTGTCCACGATTAGAGCTACATATGACGCAAAGACAACTTTAATCTCCTGGAAAACAAAATGCAGCTCAGTTGACATTTATGGAATAAACCACTGTGTCATATAGACCTTGTTGCAGATACGGTGGCCATTTTGATTTCTATTGTTTCAACTACTTACTATGGGATGCCCAGGGGGCAAATACATATTAATTTGCCCCCTGAGCATTCAAAAGCAACAGCTGTCTCATGTCCTCTTGTCCCATCACCACTTAAATTTATATTATTCATGTTAACTTGTCTTTACGGTATAACTCACAGTAATTGTCCTGCCTCTGAACTCAACTATGGAGGGTGGAAGGAGAAGGGCTACAATAATGTTTTCGAGCTTGAATATTAATAAAACATGTACAACTGTACCTTCTGATATAACTCTTGTTGACCAGCACTGAGCCCTCGTCAAAAACATTTAAAAGACTCTTGGAAGATTTTCTGTCAAACATTCCACACGGCATGACGGATGAGGGTGATTCCATAACTGTCAACTGAGCTGCATTTTGTTTTCCACGAGATGCAAGTTGTCTTTGCGTAATTTGTAGCTCTAGTGCAGGATGTTGCTTGGGGTTGGAGTCCCGGGGGACTCCATACACCATTGCCAATGGGGTTAAATTCAGGTTGCACATTTCCCAGGATGCAAAATTTAGCTTTATGTGGAAACACCATGTCTGTTATAGGGGTGAGTGGTGGGGGAGGTGATTACAATCATATTTCAAATGGAAAATGAAGACCACCCCTCCCCTCAATTTTAATGATGAAAAATGGTGGGCTTCAACTTGCACATGGATTCATCATGATTGATTTTGGGAGATGGGGTGGGGGACAAATTTCATTTTATTTTGTCCAAGATTGTAGGCCTAGGTCTGGGTTAGGGTTAGAGTTAGGGTTGTTACTAAGAAAATGTGGTGCTGCATCCATGGTTGAGTAAACAGCACAGGAATCTGAAGGTCGATCTTATCAATTGAGTTACTTAATTAAAATCAGTTAAGAAAAGCTCTGAGGTAAAGAGTGGCACTAATGTATTATGTAGTTAATATTTAAATTTATATTGTGTATCTTGCAGAATCCCTCCATTCCTAGCACCTCATCTTGTGAATTACAGGAAGTTCATGAAAGCAGAACGGGCCTGGAAGCACCAAGTAGAAAACTTAAGGTTACTCTTTTGAGCAGTGAATGGAAATCTACAAAAGGAGGCTTGTCGACCATCAACAGAGAGCTTGCCATTCAGTTGGCAAAACATCAGAATGTGGAAGTCAGTATGTACCTTGCTGAGTGCAGTGAAGAAGATGAGAGGATTGCAGGGAAAAACAATGTTAAGCTCATACAGGCAAAAAAATTGGTAGGATATGAACCCATTGAGTGGCTGTCATGTGCACCAGAAAACCACAAAATTGATTATGTGATTGGACATGGGCTAAAACTTGGACGACAAGTGCAACTCATTCAGAGGTACCTAAAATGTAAGTGGGTTCAGGTTGTGCATACAGCCCCTGAAGACCTAGGAATGTTCAAAAAATATGCAAATGCAATTTCCAGAGCAGAGGAAAAGCACAAGGCAGAAATAGAGTTGTGTGAGTTGGCAGATGAGGTTGTAGCAATTGGTCCCAGGTTGGCTGATGAGTACTCACGTTATCTCCGTCACTGCCAGAGAGACCAGTCTGTACTTCAAGTCACACCCAGCATTTTTTCTGAATTTTCTCTGGTAAAGCAAGCAGCTAAAGAAAGAAAGACATTCCTTGTATTGGTTTTTGGGCGTGGTGACACTGAAGATTTTGAGTTAAAGGGTTATGACATTGCAGCCAAAGCCATTTCTGAGTTGAATGAAGAATCTTACCAACTGATCTTTGTTGGTGCACCACTTGGAGGAGAGGAGGAAGTAGCTGAAAAGTTGTGTCAGCATGGCATTGCACGAAGACAACTGACAGTACGCTCTTTCAAGGAAAGCAGAGAGGATTTAGTCAGATTGTTTTGTGAAGTAGATCTGTGCATAATGCCATCAAGAACTGAAGGTTTTGGTTTAGCTGCACTTGAAGCATTATCTGCAGGTCTTCCTATTCTTGTTAGTGGTAATTCTGGTTTTGGAGATGCTCTGCAGAATGTGCCACACGGTTCAAGTTGTGTAGTAAATTCTGAAGATCCTAAAGAATGGGCCAGGGCAATTAAAATTGTCTGTAAAAAGAGGAGGAATGTTCGACTAAAAGAGACGAAGAATCTTTGCCTTGATTATGCTGAGGAGTACAGTTGGGAGAAACAGTGTGGTGAACTTGTGGGAAGGATGCTTGATAGCATTTTTGGTAAGTGAAATGACTTGTTACTTAGTACATTTCTGAAAGGTTGTAAGTGACCGGGAATGGTTCCTAGAGTGAAATAGACAATTTTTTTTTTTTGTTCAAGAAAATGAACCCATTGACCCCTGCACTGGCCCCCAATGATGAGTAAAAATTGTCTGGCGTTACACAGAGAAAAATCTACAGCCAATGGGTTTAGACTTGTTTTGAAACTTGATAGGGATCAGCTCTCTCAGCTTTAAAACAAGGATTGCAGCAACAACAAGCAAGTCACAAATAACTGCAATATTCTATTGTAATGATCAAAATTAATCGTCCCTTGTAGGGAAATTACAATTAATCCTGAGTTAATTTTTATGTCTTTGTTTAATCCAGCCCTTGTTGCTGTATTTCATAACTCTACATTTGCATTGACATGGGGGAGGGGTGTGTGTGAACAATTTGGCTCCATCGGTGATTTAGTCGTGGCATATCAGAGAGAATTAATTCTGATCTGTATAAGCAGATGTTTTTTACAGTTCATGACAGAGTAAGGTACTGTTTATTATTTTTCTGGTAGGAACTCATCAAGCAACAGAAGGTGAACAGGAGTCACCATTGATAAGAAGTCATTTGCCAACCACCGTGGTGTGTGAAGGTTATGTAGAACCCACAGGTAAAGTCCTTTTCTTCATTACTAACGTATAATTTGTATTTCTGCGTATGATGAATGGTCACTTGGTTTGTAAAATCCCTCCTTGTAGATAAAAAAGGAAAAAGACCCTTACATCCAAGTGTCATCCCACCATCAAAGAAGCAAGGACATGATACAGACATCTGCAGAGGTAAGGCCTCATGTCTAGTTCATAAGGGTTACTGGGTTGATGAAGAGCAAGGAAAAAAAAACGAGCAATTTTTACACAAGCTTAGCCTAGCTTAAAATCAGAGTGAACAACGGGTATCTGGCTAATAGCCAAAACCAAAATTTTAATTGATGCCGAAGGTTAGGCGGTCTTTAAAGGCATACATGTATTTTGCAACAACTGCATTCTACAAAATATAAGAATAAATTGGGCAAAAGCGTATTCCGTATATTATACAAAGCTAAAATTTAGCTGTAAATTAACAGCTTAATTTCTCTTTTTTAAGAAAAAGGGGAACATATTTTTCGATGATTCTCTACAACTCTTATTTGTATTTCTTCCGGATTACACAAGAGGAGAGTACATACATACGTACGTACGTTCATTTCATGTCTCCAAGGGGCTTTTCAGTGAAATATGTAACTAACAACAACAAAACACAATAAAATTAATTATATGTAAGTAAATGCACTAAGGTCTATCGACAGGTCTATTGACTGTTTTTCCAAGCTTGGCATCCCCCTCCATCCAGACAAGACAGAAAGTCCGTCAACGTGCTTCACCATCCTGGGCATTGTACTGAACTCTCTGAATCTGATAGGATAACTGCCTTGTTGGAGGACTGGTCGCAGAAGCGTTGGTGTAGACGCAAGGAACTGGAGTCTCTAATAGGTCACCTTCAGCATGCCAGCAAGGTCGTACCCCAAGGTCGCTCTTTCGTGCGCCAAATGATCAACCTGCTATGCGCTTTTCAACACCACCCGATCAGGAGTTCTTTCTTGTCCTAGCCTGTTGGTGGGAGGCTTTCCAGTCTTGGAATGGTTGCAACTTCCTTCAGCACCCCAAGTGAGCTCCACTCCCCGACTTCGAGTTTTCTTCAGGTGCCTCTGAGGCTCTTGGTTACGGAGCAGTCTTACAGGGTCACTGGTTTTCAGGTGCATTGCTCCCAACACAGGTCTCTGAGTCTATCGAGTACAAGGAACGTTTCCCGATCGTTATGGAAGCTTACCTCTGGGGTCCCCTATGGGCCTCCAAACGGGTCAACTTCCTATCAGATAACCGCTCAGTGGTGGAAATTCTGCGGTCTGGCATTTCAAGAGCCCCTTCCATCATGTCCTTGGTTCGCTATCTGTGCCTGTTGGCATCTCGTCACTCCTTCTCTTTCTCTTCCTCCCCAGGTAGAGGGAAGTCTAACCCGATCGCTGACTCCCTGTCTCGCTTTCAGTTTCAGCGTTTTCGCCAGCTAGCCCCTCATGCAGACTCCATTCCGACCCACGTTCTACAGCAGCTCCTCTCGGACTTGGAACTTCCATGTCAGATAAGTGCCTCTTCTACTTGACTCAGGGTCTTACCCCTTCTGCCAGGAAAGTTTATGCTTCTGCCCAACGCCGCTTCGTGGATTTCTGTGCTCAGGACAATAGCCTATCTCCTTAAGTAAAGTAAAGTAAAGTAGACCTTATTTAACGTCGATAACTCGTAACAGTAACTTTTAATCACTGACAAACCTGAGGTCGACGGTGCGCTCATTTTACTCCACCCACTCCATCAGTGCTCCGTTTTACGGGTATTTAAAGCTACGTAGCTACACGGAAAGGAAAGGAGTCGAAACAAGGATGCGAGATCCGGGAATCGAACTCAGGACCTCTTGCACCAAGGCCGCGCACTAACCGACTGTGATCAGCTCTCCAACCAGTGAACATGTGCTCATCCATTTCTGCTGTCATCCTGCTGATACTCTCCACCATTCGTTCATTAAGGTTTACCTTTCAGCAATCCAGTCTCTTCACATCGAGGAGGGTCTGCCTTCTCTGCTGGTTGGTTTCCTTCGGTTACAGTGTGTGTTGCGGCGTATCAAAGGCCACCAAGGCTCAAATAGGGGTCAGCGCCAACCAATCAGTTATATAAATATAGTAGCCGACGACGTGCACCGCTTTTCTACTTCACATAGTATGAAGTTAAACCCTGCTAAATTCAAGGAAATGATAATTAACTTTATGGCATATCATGACCGAATTTTAGTGTAAGACCAATCTGCATTGGAGATTCTGTTGTTGAGTGTGTTAAGTCTTATAAGTTACTGGGAGTCTACATAGACAATGATCTGAAGTGGAACAGTCATATCGACTATGTTATAAAAAAATCATCACAGAAACTTTACTCCTTACGCTTACTAAAGAGATCCGTGGTTGAACCTGAAAACATCTTAAAGGTCTACCTGTCTACTATTCGTCCTGTCCTGGAATATGCTATACCGGTACCGATCTGGCAATCAATTCCTGATTATCTGTCGGATAGAGTTGAGTCTATACAAAGGAGAGCCCTGAGGATAATATACCCTGAAGCTGAAAGCTATGACCGGTCCCTTAGGGTGGCAAAACTTGAGACATATCATTATGTACCAAGTATATGAACAATATTAAGGCATCAGAATCCCATCCTCTACACAAACTACTACCAAGGAAACATAATAGAGACATTGGCTACCACCTAAGAGGAAAACAGGACGACACATATTTGTTCCATAATCATACTGCCTGTCGAACCAATCGCAGTCAGGACTTTTCATGTTCAAATATTTTTAGACATGTATTTTCTATTTTATCTTATGTAAATATTGTAAATATAGCTCGTTAATTCAGTGTTTTGATACTGCAAGAGAGTTCAATAAACCATTATTATAACCTTGGGTATCCTCTCCGACGACATTTGTAAGACATGTCCCAGCCATCTAAGCCGGCGTTTCTTGATTTCAAGATCCATACTTGTGCACCCAGTCTTCTGGTAAAGGTCATTGTTGGAAATTTTGTTGGGCCAGAAGATGTTGCAGATCCTTCGCAGACAGCTGTTGTGAAAAATATGCTTATGCTTGTTGCAAAAACCCTCAGAAATTCCCGTCGCTCAAAGATTTGCTCCCTGGGCAGTCACATTTACACGATGGCGTGCTCTTAAACATTTCTTTGGCACATTGGCATGCATGAGCAGCGCAATTTTCAGGTGCACTTGATGAGCTCTCTGCCCACAGTGGACACCTTAGGGATGGTCATCCAAACTGGTTTCCACTGGTTGTTCTTTCCTTTAACCCATGAGAGTTCTGTGGGAGAAGGTACATCTTGCATCGCGTGTTCTAATGATATCCCAATCCCTGCCTTGTATACTGACCTTTGAGCATGTTGCAGAATGCAGAATTGCATCCTGAAATTTAAATTGTTTAGAGAGCAAGCTATAGTTCGTTTTCATTCTGCTTTGAGAAAAACTTGTATCGATAATGAAGTGTTTACTTCCTTCTTATTAATTTTGCAAGTATATCTCTACCCAACTAACACTTCATCACTACATTATTTTTCCCGAATATCTAAAGTAAAGCAAAGTAAAGCAACCATATTTAACGTCGATAACTCGTAACAGTAATTCAACTGACAAACCTGAGGTTGACGGTGCGCTCATTTTACTCCCCCCTCTCCATCAGTGCTCCGTTTTACGGGTATTTAAAGCTACTTAGCTACACGGAAAGGAAAGAAGTCGAAACAAGGATGCGCGATCCGGGAATCGAACTCAGGACCTCTTGCACCAAGGCCGGTTTTTTTGAATTTGTGTGATTGATCGCAGCGACAAAATTAGCGAAAGCAGCGTAGTCGCGCCGTGTGTACACTTCCGGCAACAAAATAAAAATGAACCAACGAGAGAGCGTCATATGGTCCGCCATATTAAATTAGAAAACTTGTTCACATTCCCCTTCATACGAGATCACTGCGTGTGCACCGAACAGGCGTCGTGTCGCAGCGACTTGTTTTGCAAGTAGTACACACGGAGCAACTTGTCGCTGCGACTTGGCGCCTTGTTTGTCTCGGCCTTAATAATCAGTGATTACTAGTAGTTCCAGTGGACCTTATTTGCTCGTACATTTTGTTTTCCCAATATTCAGATCATGTGATAATACTCAAGAGATTTGATCCTTTGTCTTTATCATTAAAAAGTGACATTGGATGCAAGCGTGAATATGTCTGCATGCACTCTTTTAAGTGAACAAAACAAAGGACGAAATCTCCTGAGTATCGTCGTATGATCTGAATAGCCCTTATCGGAGTTATCAGCAGTTTTGCCACATAAACGAGGCTAAGGGGTCATTTTGTATCGAATTGACACTTAAGCCTCTTTTGCATGTAGTTTTAAACAAAAGAAAATGTGCATGCAGGCTCAACTCCAATAAGGTCTATTGAGAAAACAAAATGTACAGGCGAATAAGATCTATTGCACACAAATATGTAGAAGCAGATGATTTTTTTTTACAGTGCATGTCAGACTGCTTAAGGTGCTGTTTATTATTTGTCTGCTAGGAACTCGTCATGCCAGTGACTCATCATTGCCAACCCCCATGGTGGCTGAAGCTTCCTTAGAACCCACAGGTAAAGTCCTATTCTTCATTGCCAATGTATAATTTCTATTTTTACATAGATCGTCAATGGTCACTTGGTTTGTAAAATCTTTAGTAAAGGAAGTTGCTTAATTGACATCACACTCTAACTCTGGGTTCCTTTAAACAAGGAAAAAGACCCTTGCATCCAAGTGTCACCCCACCATCAAAGAAGCAAAAACATGATACAGACTTCTGCAGAGGTAAGACTTGATGTCTAGTTCATTAGAGTATGGGTACTTACCGTATTTCATTGGTAAAAGCCGAGTAATTTTCACACAAGCTCAGCCTTGTAGTGACCAAGGGGTATGTAACGTACGACCAAAACCAAACATTTCAGTATCCATCCTTTACCAATCACATACTTGCATATGAGCAGACCAAAACACTAAGAAACAAAAGATTTATTGGTTACAAACTTTTAGTTTGTGATGGCTTGTAAAGGAACTTTTTGTTTGTATGCTATGTGGGATATCAACTTATAGCTCATCTTCTTCGTTGTCGGAATCCATTGTTTCCTTGATTTCTTCCTTGTATTCTGTCTTAAGTAAATTACTATCGGTGGAAGTTTCGCTCTATCAGCAGCAACTGCTAAGAGGACCGTGGAGTTTGGTTTTTCGGTGCTGCAGGATTTCACGGAAACTGTTCGGCTGCTACTGAATTTGAGAGTTCGGCAGGACAGCATCTCAAACCACATACATGTGGGGGTTTCATCCATATTGAAATTTCTGGACAAGTGGTATCCATGCAATTGAATGAACGCTAACACTTTACTTTGAGAAGTTACTTCACGTTGAATAGTCGTTTTCTTGCTGTATTGTTTGTGTTCTTTTGTGGAATTTTGATTATACTTCGCAGACGTATTGAACATAGTAATGACATTGCTGTGTCCAGACCTCTTATGTCATTTATTTTTGTCATTATTTTCGTCCATTGATATCTTATGGCCATGAGGTTGAAAGTACATGTAAAGGGAAAATTGGTATATTTTCTGTTTTCATCTGTTTCCTTAAATTTTCAAAGATTCCACGTTAATTTGAAGTGACAAGAACCCAAACGGAAGTCACCTTCAAAGGTTTTATTTGCATCTATTATGGTTAAGATAATGGACAGAATTGAACACTCATGTCCAGAAATGAACCTAATGAGATGCATGCCCAGTACTGAACACGAAGTGTCCCTTTAAGTCTAAGCCTCTGCTACCTATTTCCAACAATAAGGTAAGGGTAAAGGTTAGCGATATTTTTAGCTTACGGTAAATGCAGCTGTTTATCCTTACTCGAGGAGTAGCATTTGGGTGACACTTCGTGACGTTAAATGTCTGTATTCTGAGACACAAGTGGTGTTGAATTTTGGGAGAACAGCAAGAGGACACTTCGTGAAGCCTGGTACATAGCTTCGACATGCTGATGAGGCCCAGCAAGGCCGCAACAGCTGTCAATGGCTGCTAATTGACCGGGTAAAATAGTTGTGCGCATGCGTGATGTTTTGGCTACACTGGGTTGGTGTTAGCGTGTGTCACCTTGCTTTTTTGTTTTATCTAATCAGGGGCATTTCTCGACATATGAATTGAAAGTAGCATCTCTGAAAGGTGGTGTCTCTGTCAGTTAAACGCATCTAATTTCAAATATGTTGATAGATCTCTCCTGAAAGAAAATAACTGTACACTTGTATGTTATTCTTCTGGCAGAGATTCATCATGCTTCTTTAGAAGAAGAGGCTTCATCAATGACAACCAGTCACTTGGCAACTACATGTACTGTTGATACACAAGCCAGAAATGTGTATGAAGGTACCTGTATTACGCTTTTTTTATGTTAATGATGAAATGATGCGCAATTAAGTAAAAACAGACATTTGTTAAGTCATTTTATACTGGGATATCAATCCGTAATGCAATTGTGGCATCTTCGGCATAGTAATTTAAAATGCATTTAAATTTCAATCACCATACCTCAATACTCCAGCGCATACCAAATTATAAGCCTGGTTTTCACTAGCGATGCAAGCACAAGCATAAGTAGCTTATGCTAGTGAAAACGAACGTCGACATAAGCATCAAAATCAACCACGGCATCCGCTATTTTGTTCAAATGCTCAGACGCGGGGAACCTGGAACGAGTGCTTTAATTGGCCAGACGTAGCAAATTTCCTTGTGCTTATGCTGCGTTTCGTTTTCACACGACGCAAGCGAATGCAAGAATAAGCGCCAGCACAAGTATTTTCACATTCGTTCGCTTTTCTAATTTGTTGGTTGTGTATTTCGCACGAATTTTACGGGACCTTTTTTTCATGTGTAAATCTCAGTAAGTGTGAAATAAATGTTTGCATGCACCTACGTTATGTGTAATTTCAATTATTTTTTTCGGAATAGGTATATCAGAAAGACAAACTGCAGAAATGCAACAAAGACATGTTACAGACACCCGTAAAGGTAAGGCTTCATACTTGTTTAGTTTCCAAAGCGAGGAAGTGCTTTAAAGGGTAACAATATCCAATAAGAGTTAACTGAATAGAGTGTAATGTGAAGTGCTAGATTTCAATCCCATATTAACCATGTGAGCGTTTAGCCCTACAGATGGAAATGGGCCCACACAAGGACAGAGAAAAACTCTGACCAGGGTGGGAATTGAACCCACGACCTTCGAGTTAGATCTCCGCCGCTCTACCGACTGAGCTACAAGGTCAGACGGGAGCAGGCCGTGGGAAGTGAAGATGTTAAAGTCACGGCAATGAACATGTACAAGTACAAGGAAAGGTTACGTTTATACAACGTTGGCCGTGTAGCACTTATATTTTAAACAGAGTTAACTGAATAGAGTGTAATGTGAAGTGCTAGATTTCACGGTTCATATGGGATTGAAATCTAGCACTTCACATTACACTCTATTCAGTTAACTCTGTTTAAAATATAAGTGCTACACGGCCAACGTTGTATAAACGTAACCTTTCCTTGTACTTTTAAATATCCAATAAGGCTGGAAAGTCAGGGATAGATACTATCCCGGACATTTTTAACGCTGTGGTGACTTTATAAAAAAAACACCTGCATTTGAAGATCACTGTCTTTCACTAAGGAAATATTTTTCAGATTAACATTACAATGGCCGTAATGACCGTAGTTTGTAGAGCAGGGCTGGCGCAGTGGTGACGGCACTCACCACCCACCAATGTGGCCTGGGTTCGATTCCCAGTTCGGCGTTTTTTTGTAGGTTGAGTTTGTTGGTTCTCTGCTCTGCGTTTTTGGGAAGAATCCATAAATAAGCTTATAAAAAGCCTTTCTGCGTACAATACTTTAGAGCATTAAATATTGGCATAATTTTTACTGACAGTTTATAGTGAAATCTGGGATTTTGAAGTTCCATTTGACCTCCTTTTTAAGGAAGGGATTGTTCAGTTGCCGCTTCATTTGCTGGTTATCACCAACCATACAAGATTTTAATTGTGTACTACTTTTGTGTTATTTCCAGCCGCCATTTCTGACTCTGTGGTAGTGAAATTGCTCAGGCAAGAGTATAAAAGACGAGCTGAGTTCAGACCGCTTCTTTGGAACAAAAGCGTGAAGTTACATTTGGATGAAGTCCACACTAGACTTAAAATTGTCGCGAGACGAAATGGACATGGAGACTCAGAAATAGACTTGGGTAAAATTTTTTGTCGGAATAAAGGTGAAGGTTCCATGGTCCTAGCAGAGGGAAGTCCGGGAATCGGCAAAACCACCCTCTGTCTTAAACTTGCTTATGACTGGGCGAATGAATCAATGCCTTCTACCTTCCCTGTCTTCGAACTTGTTTTGTTGCTCAAATGTAGAGACTTGGACGGGGAAATAATGGAAGCGATCTTTGAACAACTTCTACCCGTAGACATGGAGGAAAAGACCAAGAAAAGACTACGGAACTTTATCGAAAACATCAACAGCCAGGAAAGAATTCTTATCATTTTGGATGGATTGGACGAGCTCCCTGGAAAATCAAGGCATGATGTGGACTTACTTCTCAACCGAAGAATTTTACCGTTTTGCTACGTGTTGACCACAACCCGACAAGAAAAAGGAATTGAGGCCTGGAAACAATTTTCATTTGATATTCGTCTTCTGATTGAAGGATTCAGTGAAGAGAATTCTCTTGAATACATCAGGAAACACTTCAACAATGTCGATCCATCCAAGGGAGAGAGACTCATTGAGGAAACAAAAGAAAACACTTCGTTGCATGCCCTACAAAACAATCCTCTAAATTTACTTCTCCTATGCGTTGTTTATGAAGAATATGAAGGAAAGCTGCCGTCTTCCCGTACTAATCTCTTTCAAATCATTGTCCGATGTCTGTTGAGAAGATATTGTGAGAAGAACAGCGTGAAGGCTTGTAAAAAGGACAGGAATTTGGAGAAACAATTTGAAGCAGACCTCCTTGTTCTCGGAGAGTTGGCTTGGAAATGCTTGCTGAGTGATCGCCATGGTTTCCGGGAAGGTGAATTGAAAAAGTTTGAAAGAAGTGATGACAAATTGGTAGTTCGTAATCTCGGCCTTGTATACAAAGAAGAAAGTTTGAAGAGATTGAAGCCAAGGCATGAATACTTCTTTCTTCACAAGTCCTTCCAAGAGTACCTGGCTGCAACACACATTGCGCATAAGTTACAAAGAAACCAGTTTAATGTGTTTGAGCATGTAGACTTTGATCAGGTGACGAAGAAATTTCCGCAAGTGTTTTTATTTGTGTGTGGAATACTGCGTGAGGAGGCAAGTATTCTATTCACGCAGATTGGTGAGGAGCTGAAAAGTTACTGGGAGTGGGGCATCTGCGTGGAAAGCAAAGCAAATTTCTTTGTTGAGAGCTCTATTGAAAGTGGAAACCTTGAACGAATGGCAGATGTTTTGTTCTCACGCATACCTTTTCCACGGGTCGTACACTTATACTTAGCTGGCGATGATCGTGACTATTCAATTCATTGGAACTTAGCTAGAGTTTTATGTTCCTTCACAGGATTTTTTTCCAAGGTTCAGATACCTGCTGAAGTTCACGTTGCAGTAAGGATTCCTTTGGATATTACCATTTTGAGGGACTTGGTGTCTCTTCCAAACTTAAAATCTCTTGACTTCTCTGTACAAAAGTACATTTTCGGGCAACGTCAGTTTTTTCAAGATATTTCCAAATTCACATCTTTGTTGGAATTGACGCTACCATCTGCAGTTGAGTCGGAGATTGCTGCTGAGTACCTGACGACAAACAAGACCTTAGAGAAAGTAACATTTGCTCTGGTCGATGAGAGTGACGAGGGCTGGGCCAAAGCTCTTGATGCTGGATTATGTGCGGATACACCACTGTCGTCTGTTGGTGTCAGAATTCATGGTTCATTAAGTCCAACTGCATTACGAGCCTTAAAGAATCTCTTATTTAACAAATCTTTGTCCTCTCTTTCTATATATATCTGCGGAGATATGCAAGACTCGCTTGCTGAGGCCCTAGCAACAAGCCTTGAAGGTCAAATTGCAGTCAAGGTCGTTGATTTGTGTGTCAATGGAAAGTTGAGTCTTTATGGTGCTAATTTAATAGAGCGAGGTATCGTAGAAAATAATTCCCGTACTAAGTTGATTGTTTCTCTTCGTGGAGAGGTTCCTGATAATTGGCAGGCTGTTGGGAGGAATATTTATTCACTATTAGGAGAGAAAACATCCGCTTCATTTACTCTCTCCCCAAATACCTTTGGCGAAGTGACAGCCAGTCCGCTGACACGGTGTTGTCCTTTTGAGATGAAGGATGGCTTACTTGCACAACAAAACCTCACTCTAAATGTTTGGGGTGAGTTTGGTGGTGATGGCGCAGAAGCTTTATTTAAAGGGTTATCGCGCAGCCCGTTGTCTCACCTGACATTAAACATCTACGGAAAGTTAACGGATGACATTCTTAAGTTCACGGCAAGATTGGTTGACGAACGAAGGACATTATCCTCCTTGACTATCAACGCCTGGGAACAGTTAACCAAAGAGGGGAAAAATCTTTTTAAAGAACTTAAATTAGACAAGGATCGAGCAGTTACCCTTAATGTGCGTGACGTTCCTGCTCCTCCAAAAGAATCACGCGATATCGAATTTGTCTCTATTGACGACCTCGAATCTCTCATTGCGCTCTTCAAGGAAGCAAAAAGTACCGGAAAACAACATCTCAGCACTATAATCAATATTAAACAGCACCTTTTGCCAAGAAAGCAAATTCGTAAGAACAGTGATTTGGGCAACGGCATGGACGCTGGAGCAGCAAGAAATACCGCGCTGATTCCTCGCACTCGGGAAAGTCAAGTCTTGGCAAGCAACACCACACTGAATGATGTCAGTTTGACATTTAGCGACGACGACAACATGAGCTTTTCATGGGCATTCCTCCTGGGAGATGGTTTGGCACGCAACACATCACTGAGGAATCTCACTCTGAGAATTAACTGCTACGGGGTGATCAACGATATCAGTGCATGGAGAGAAAGCCTTCGGGATGGCTTGGAACGCAACACATCACTGAAGAATCTCAGTCTGATAATTGAAAACCACACCATCCTAATGATATGCATCCTGGACATTATTTTGGAGGGTAACACTTCAGTGGAGAATCTGTTTCTAACACTTAACAACTTCGCATATTTAGGGCTTGATTTGGGTAACGACGTAGGGGATGTTTTGGCAGGCAACAAATCACTGAAGAATCTCACTTTGACATTTAACAACTTTGGCAAAACGTTGCTTGGCTTACACGGTAAGTGTTTGGAAAACAAGTCAATAATTGATGCCTCCCTGACGATTAATAACTACGGTAACATTTGTGGTCGTCGGGATAGCTTCGCAGTACTTTTGTGTCAATTGAAGTCTTTAACTACGTTAAATTTGTCACTCAACTTATGCTGCGAAGGAGATGAAGACATTTTACTTTTTCTTTTGAGGGGAGTAATGGAAAATGAATCACTTAAGACACTGAGATTGAAAGTTAACGATCCACAAACTGGAAATGGCAGCCGTAGATACATGTACGACTTCAGCGACTATGTGGTTATGTCTCCATTTCTTTCGCTCATAGAATTAACTTTGAGCTTTTACGGCGGGGAGAAAAGCTGAAGAGAATGAACTTCAAAGCGGTTGCTTCTGAAAACTGCAGGAACTCAACTACTAAATCCTCTCAAAGTACACTGGAAGTTGTTCAGTCAGTCTCTCAGTTGTCTTTGGTAATTGCACAATTTCCTTATAATCGCAAAATGTCACTTGCCAGGAGAAAGTTGCCTTATTTTTGTATCATCTGGTTGGAAGACAAAAGAGGGAAGTGCTATCAGTTACTTCCATTTTGTTCTGGAAAATCTTCCTTTCTTTAAGAATAGTGAATTTCATTCTCATTGCCGCTGTCGGCTTGACTAAAACAAGTGTGTATAAACAAAGCGCCGACTATCTCTTTCAGCGAAAAGTCCTTTCCCTTTTAATTTAATGTAATGTATGCAGAATGAATTTAAGAAATAAATTTGCTATAATGTAATGTATGGAAAATTATTTGAGAAAAAATTTACTGAAAATCAGAATTTTAAAGATCATTTGTGCAGTGGAAACCGAGAGTGTGTAGTCGGCGTCGGTGGGTGGGTCGTGGGTCCCTAATTCCTGCAAAAATATACACCTTTTTTTCCTTTCCTTTTTTTGTAATAATCATTAATGTAACAAAGTGCAAATGAGCGAATAAACTAACTATTTGTTATTAAATGTTTTAAGTAATAACTGCAAAAAGTTCATTTGATCGGCACAAGTAACCATTGACAGAAAATAGCATAGTTTTCTTTGATAACTTCTAACAAATTAAATTTCTATTCCCTTGTGTCTTCAAACAAAGGCAACTTGATTCAATGCTGACGGTTGAGTGACCTTGGAACGAATTGGTGAAAAACTTAAGAATTCATGACCAATAAATATCAACGTGAAAGAATTCTCATGGGTAAATCAAAAGTTTAGACCATCTTTGTCTGCTTACTTTAACCTGTCTTAAGAAGTAACTAAAAACGTTACAGGAAATAAGAAATATACATGCGACAACTGTCACAAAATAAAATTGCATAAGGAATTGTTGGCTTAAATATGATGACATTGGTAATGCAAGGGGGCATACGTGTTGACATCAACTATTGTTAGCTTGAAGCCTGGTTAGAGCTAACCGTTGGTTAAGAGGTATCCAAACTTCTAGGTTTCCATGGTATTTAACGCTGGTGAGCGCTAACCATGTTTCGAGCAACTCGGGCCAGAGCTTTGTTTGCTGTCAAATCAAGGACTTCTTTTGTTACAATGGTTGGAACTTCCGAATTTGCAAACAGATATCTTTGCTACGTGTCTTGATCTCTGGTGCTACAAAGATCTATATCATGTATGGCAACCGAGGACGTGCAAAAAAATGTTCCTTCACCAACAGGCAACAACTGTTACGTTACATTTTGAGTAAAAACATATCTCAAAAATGCCATTCTCGTCACCAGAGCCTCCAATCGAGCCAAGGCTCTGGGAAACTCTGCGCCGTAGGGTTCTTATAGCCAAAAATTGGCTATTTGAACCTTACGGCGCTTGCTCACCCCTCGTGCTAACATGAATGCACCAATTAGAGAAGCTTTTGATTGTTCTTCACGAAAACCAATGAGAAGACACTGTTTCAGGGTGCCCTAGAGCTCTTCTCTCCCTCAGTTAAGAGAGTATCTGGGCTCGAGATTGCAAAAATGCAAGAACGAAAGCATACATATGCGCATGAGCAACAACTAGATTGCTTCAATTTGACAGCCGGGATTAATAACTTGAGGGTTGCCCAATAGGTAATAAAAAAACAAAGCACAGGCTATTTTGGATGGCAGACTGCTGGTGCATATGAGCTGTCCTTCTTCTTGAGCAGCGGTCTCTCTTGAGGCTTAACCACACTAATGAAGTGCCCCCAATGTGCTACTACGTCACAATTCTGGTTCCCGTGCTTCACTCACAACACCTGGGCTTCGACACCACTCCTCCACCAAAGCATACAGGGCCGCTTGCAGGCTTGAGTTCGTTTGTGCTGCTTTACAACATGTTGTTTGTTATCCTTGGTTTCAAGACCTTAGTCATCTTTGATCGCCATGGAAGAATGTTTACAAGCTCCGTGGTCTTTGCCAATCATCTCCAATACAGTGTATTCCAAAGAATGCACGGGACGGAGTTTTTTTTTTTCATAGTGCGTCTAAGGCGTTGACAGGAACAAATGCATCATAGGTCTCAAGGCAACCAATTTATTGATGCGGGTAGTTTTTCCAAATTTGAAAACAAATCACCTCTAGAAGAATAAAGATAATTATAGTAATTCAAATGTGTTGACATCAAGACAAATTAAAAAGGTCCACGTCTCACTTTAGCTTGCCGTCTGTCACACGAGAAGGCTTGTTGGTGAATACCCTGATTTTTCTTATAACACCTGTTGATTCAATCACTTGTCTACATCGAAAACAATGATTGCAGGCAGACGCTTGACGTCCGGTTTCATGTACATGATGGAACTAATTTTGAAGTTTTTGGCAATCATGTCATAATTATGCAAAATGCTATGCATGCAGAA
>OX421458.1:3114935-3117435 GCA_949126865.1 Montipora capitata | reverse complement strand
TCATTGGGAAAGTCCCTGTGGTATGACATCATAGACTTCCTGTTTTTCCGAGAAAGTAAATATTTAAACGCATGTCAACTTTGCTGACAAACTTTGCTGACAAACTTTGCTAACAAACTTTACTGAGAAAACTATCTTATTAGTACATGTCAATCAATCAATCAATAATCTTTATTTATACACGATAAATATTTAAAGCGATGCTTCGCTTGTGGGGTCGTGTAATATTTATGAGATTGTTTTCATGCGGAACCCCCCATTCTTTATTTTCAATAATGCCACGCTATTGTGATTCTTTCCTGTTCCATTTAATGATGTGAATATTTAAGCGCACTTCATGTTTTGAACAACGTATAGTTTTCCATAGAATTACAAAATAATATAGTTTCCATAAAATTATAAAATAATATAGTTTTCCAAAGAGTGATTTCCAAAAAATAAAAACAGAGAGATTTCCAATGAATTGAAAAATGCTGTGAAACCATCGAAATATGCGCGCTCCATCGTCGCCTCGCTCCTCTTCCCTTCGCTGCGCGCAGAAAATTCTAAACGCTCGCCATCCCCTACTCAAAAGCTTTTCAAGCTTTCTGTGCTGCCGCTCGCTACATTTTAAAAAATGGTAACCATAAAATTATAAAAATAGTATGGTTTCCATAAAATTATTTCGTAAAATTGTACCATTAGATGATTAGTAGTGATGTATTACTTTCTCCAAGGCAATTGCCTTGGGAATGTAGTACATTACTACTGTTACTTTATGACAGCCTCAGAGAGTTCATTTCAGTTGCAGACTTAAATTTCGTTTACAAATTCTTTTGTGCCTCGGTTGCACACCACTGACAAAACAACTCGACCGCCATGTTGTTTCTCTGATTTTGAAACAGGTCATTCAAAGCAGTGGTTGGCAACTTAACTAGCTAGAATGCACCACCATTGTTAAACTATCCGGCGTTTGAGCAACCCTCGGTTAGTTTAGAACTATGGGTGGGGGATTTAACCAATGACATTGGTTAAGAGTTGATAAGTTTTCAAGTAATCGGGGACTCATCTACAAAATTTCAGGTCCACTGAGATCTACCATGTGAAATCCACCCCACACCCCCCCCCCCTTCCCCACCCTTCCCCAACCAACCAACCAAACCATATCCACCATTACACAGTTTGATTAGTTCACGTGGCTCACAGCAGGTGGTATCCCATTCTTTAGTTTCACTGCAGTGTAGCTTCCTATCCTTTGTTACTGCTCCCGTACAAAACTAGGCTTCCCTACGGGACAACAACAACAAAATTAGTAACATTTATTTTAACACGACATTTAAAAAAAATGCTAATTGAGATGTTGAAGTGTGCTAAAGTGAAAGCTAAAGCCCGTCCTCCCACTAAGATGAAGACTTCAGAGACCTATCACTACCTTGTGGCTAGTGTCACATTTTGACCTTTCGAGTTATCCAAGCTATTCGAAAGGGTAATCGCTTTGTATGTGATTGATTTCTTTACCATGCATGTCAGTGTTTTTTATAGTTCGACGTTTGAATCAAAGTCGCTCCACAGTCGATTTCCCATGTAGACCACTCGAACGTAATTCTTGGGTCGACCCAGGTTAGATGGGTCGAACTTAATTCATTCAAATATCGATCTTTTCATGCACTTTATTGAATTAATTAGGTTCGTTACATCTGAGTACATGAAAACCTCGACGTTTGAACTAGGCCTTACTCTTTTATTAACATGGGTGTCAAATTACTCCTTATTTTTAGCGCGAAGTTTCAGCGTTAATTTATGATTTCACCTGTGAAATTACAATGTTGCCATGGCAACTTTTCCTACAGTGGCAAAATGGCGTCTTATGAACGTAATTTGTCACCCATGATATTAATTAATAGCTCATCAAATATATTCGTGAACTTAGGGAATAATTTCACTCGCGTTTTGTCCAAAGTCAAATAATTTCTGCAGCCTTTTTATTCCATAATTTCACTCGTCACCAATTGATTATCATTACAAATTAAACAAAATTACAGGACACAAAAATTAAGCGCGGTTGGGGAACATTTGTATTCTAGTGAAAAAGCGACAGTGACTGTGGTATATTCCCTAATTTCACTCTTTACCATTTAATTATCGATACAAATTAAACAAAATTACGAAAACTCGACAGCGACATTTGTCTCTAGCCAAACAGGCGACAGGTGGGCTTGAAAATGAGCGACAAGGCGACATCAGAACCCCGCTTGGAAGGCCTCATATCTGACTTGCTGAGAAAGAATAAAACACAGCCGCTTTGGGATTAAGAATTCATTTTTATTTTGTTGATCATCGAAATGTTCGTGACTTTTACTGATTGTATGGAGGGCAAAAAGGGTTAAATATGACCGGGGAATCGTGCTGTTTGTTGGGGCCTGATATTGTGTTTTAGGGGCCTGATATCGAAGGTCGGGGCTTGATATCTGGGGTGTCATATGGTTGGTGACGTTTCAACCATAGTAGATCGTTCCCTCAC
>OX421458.1:3094935-3109935 GCA_949126865.1 Montipora capitata | reverse complement strand
GATGGGTGAAGATTAGGGTGAAAGGTAGAGGTTTCTACCAAACGGTTGCCCTGTCAGATTTGTCAGATAAATTTCAACTTCAGCATTTTAATTTCTTCAATTTCAACATGCTGACCTGCGTCCTTAGAATTACCATGAGTAATATTACCTTGTTGCTTCCTTTTCGTCCATATAATGTTGATCAATGAAATTGAGCACAGATTAGATAAGATTAAATAGTCCCAAGAGAAAAAAATTCCAAGCTAACGAAAGCAAGCTATAATTACGGTGACCATGCGAACAAAGGGATAAAAGAAGTTTTGAAACAATTCAAGAAAAAACAATACAAGAAAAAAGTTAACAATACGAGAAATTTTGGGTGGTCAGCAAACAAAGTAGCTAGTATCCCCGGTAGCCTACAGAGCTAGTGGTAGGCATAATCCGCACAGAGAATGGGTAATACACAGTGCCTCTCCTTGTTCTCCATCTCCAAACTTGAAAAAACTGGCCAGATTTTTTTTTTCAAGTTACTATCCATTTCCATGCATACTCTCCATCCTTGGCTGCAAGCAGCAACGAATATAGCTTCAGTGCACTTCAATGGTTGTTGGCAACAAAACCACAGCATTAATTCTTGGTCTTCATTGATGCAAAGACGTATTTAAGTGTTTTGAAGTTTTCCTAAAGTAGCATTGACACTGCCCCTTTAAGTGACAAACTTAACACATGGATAATTACCATGTGCATTGTAAAAGCTCATCCGACTTTTTGTTTTGCTCTGCTTTGATCCGCTTCAAAACAAAGCATCGAGGAAAACCATTCAAATGAAGAGAGTTTGATGCCCGACGATTACCATTTCGATGCTTTACAAGAGGACTTGCTTTCAAAAAAGAGGCGGACAGTAACTAAGAATTGGCGTTTCTTTGGGATGATCCGAAAAAGGATCATTGATCAAAGATAACTTAGATCATGGTGCATCAAAGGAACCGAAGCATCCTTATTTCTCAGCGTGGATTCAACCCTTCAACGTTCGCTGTTCACCCTTTTACCCTTTACTCTTTTAAGTCCCGTTACCCTTTACCCGTTACCATTGCAAAAGGTCTGCCGTTTGATTTCTCACTCCATTGAATTGGGGCAGGTGTGACTGGACAAAGGCAAAAGAAACATTTTTTTGTAGAATGGCATCAAACTGTAGAAATGGGGGAGACATGGCCAGTTTTTGGACAAATGGTTGACATAGTTTCAGTGGCTGTGGGTCCCCGAGCTGTTAGAGAGTGATTTGACATCTTTAGTGATCGAATGATAAAACAATTATTAACCTGGTTATCGCAAAATATCGTGACGTGCAAGCATCTCGCAGATCAATAATTGCCTTCAGCTTTGGCAAATAATTTATCTGCTCGGCACCGACAAATCACAATATTTTGCTCAACCTCGCCCAGTAATTGTTAATTGTTTGCTGTGTTTCTGAGGCTGATAATCGGTTTTGATAATGTATCCTATCACAGCTTTTTGTCTGTAAACCCGTACACAAGGAGAACATGTGTTGGATATAATTATTCTGATGAAGTAAATAGGTTTCTTGCAGATAAAAATTAAACGTCCTCCATCAATTTGGCCGGAGTATTACAAACCTGCGAGCGAACGAGCCATGCGAGTCATGCGAGCCATGCGAGCCATGACTGCGAGTCATGCAAGCCATGCCTGATGGCTGCGAGTCATGCGAGCCAACATGGCGAGCCATGCGAGTCACCATGCGAGTCACACAGTTATTGAAAGCTAACCGTTTTAAAATGGGTGCTTAGACTTAATAACTGTTTATCAGCGCTACTTGAAATGGGTGCTTAGACTTAAATGCGAAATAAGCAAGGCTCGCATGGCTCGCTGACTCGCAGATTTGGCAGACCCATTTGGCCGCAGAGAGAATGGGTTAGAACAGGCTTTGTTTTTGGATGGGCACCTTGTGAATAAAACAAGATGGCGCTTGAGAGCATTGAATTCTGATGTTCCGTATGTTCCACATCAATTAGTTTTCATGGTGCGTCATTGTTTCACAGTTTCGCATGGCTTGGGCTAGAAGTCGACTCATGGATGATTAAACTCTTATCGTGTAAATCATGTTTTTCTGATGCTAACTAGTCCTCATTTACATAACAAAAAATAATTATAGCGGTTTGTATCAAAACAAGGTCACTGCCAGCCTCGCTGCCATTCATGGGCTAGGTCACTCAGTCAGAACTTTAAAATGGTGTATTTTTAAGAAAGATTCATCTTTACCCTTTTTAGGCTTTTTTCGGCCCCAAAAAGCCAACTCTTATTTGCTTACCCCTCCTATTATTAATAATGAGGTCTAAGGAACTCCTATGCCTATGGACTGTTAGTATAGCTCATACTTTGTACCCAGCCAGCGGTGACAGAGCTCCCTGTGATTTTAGGCTCCACCCTAGCTTGACCTTGGGAGGGAGAGAGAGAGAGAGAGAGAGAGAGAGAGAGAGAGAGAGAGAGAGAGAGAGAGAGAGAGAGAGAGAGAGAGAGAGAGAGAGCGAGCGATGGGGCACTTACATGTACAAAAAGATATGCATATTACATGTATGTACATATTAGTGGATAGAAGATCCCTAAATGTCTTACATCATAAGCATTATGTGTTACCAGAAATTCATTTAGATTTACTCATTTTCATAGGTTCAATGGATTTTTTGCTCTTGAAAAGACTGTCTGGTTTCTGTGCAAGATATTGGGGGTGCATTTGACAAGATTTGAATTGAGTAAGTTTTGTCTGATTTCTGAACTGGTGGAGAGATAGCCCGCAAAGGCAACAAATAAAAAGCTAGGAATACTTAGACCTATGTTCGCGTGGTATTTTAAGATTGGCACAGGAAAATAATACGACTGTCTGTTTGACTATTTGTCCAGGTTGGTTTATTGTTACTTTTAATTAGTTATCTAAAACATTTAACACATGATTGTAGAAGCACTACATGTACTCTAGAGGCAGATGCAGAGATGACAACCTCTCAAGATCTAAAATCTAGAGATTTTTTTTTCATTTGGACCCCCAACCCCCACCCCACGATTAACCCGCGCACAAAACCTACCAACCCACTCACCTTCACCCAGCAGCTCCTTCTGAATAAGAGAAAAATCTACCGCCATTGTGAATCTTAACAATCACTCACGAGATGGCATAGCTTGAGTGCGAAATTTGTGGGAAAACTGCCAGGGCTCATCACTTTGGCCTCATTAATCAACTCACAACGAATTTGATTAGTTTTAGGTGCAGGAAACAGAATAAGCAATGAGTCATTAGACTTCCTTGTTTTAGTGTTTCTTTGCTGACGTCAAATCATAATTTTGATCAACCTCTAGCTATTAAATCTCCGGACTTCTAGGATTTTGGTATTCAAAAAAGGAAAGAAAAAAGGTGAAGTTTTGAATTCCATGCTCATTTTCTTTCGCTTTAAAAAAGATCAAACCAAATGAATTGTCCAAACCTGCATGTGTTCTTCTTTGAAGCTGGATGTGTTCTTTTTTTTAATTTGATTATTTTGGCATGTGGATCCATCAGAGAAACATAAGGGGATCAATAGTTTAACTTTAACAAAATTAACCCTTTATTGATTTTACTTGTCAATTATTAGGGGCACCTTAATAATATTATTGTGAATGGAATACATATTACAATGTCTAGGTTCACTTAAAAACTTTCCCCTGAAATAATGTCTGTATTTATTTCACGTTTTGTACCTAAAGAATGTCTGACGAAATTGTTGAATTACTTAACAAACAGATTCCATGTTGCCGTGCGTCTGTTCAGTAATAGGCTGATTTAGCAACATAACGGGAACGTCAGTGGCGACGGCGCGCGCAGAAAAAACACCAATGAGAATTTAGAATAGAGAAGAAAAGAGTGGAGTCTATTCTATTCTGAATTCTCATTGGTGTTTTTTTCTGCGCGCGCCGTCGCCACTGACGTTCCCGTTCTATTGCTAAATCAGCCTAATAGATCACAGATGACGTCAAAATGTGGTAAGAACAAAAAAGTGGCACACGAGGCGATAGCCGAGTGTGTCACTGATGTTCTTACCACATTTTGACGTCTTCTGTGATCTATTACTGAACAGACCCACGGCAACATGGAATCTATTTGTTTTATATAATAAAGAATTAAACTTTATTCGCATAAAAGCTGATGGTGACGTCAATCGTGCTTCTGTCCTCTAATAGATCATAGGCAAGAACCAATCAAAATTCGTGAATAACTTGGGTTATTATATAAAATTCAATACAATACAATGCGGGAAAAGAGACCTCTGCCATGGGCGGAAATTCACTTTGATCTAATCGCTGTGCATGACCTTGGACGGTACTGTTCAAAACGCATGCCCTATAATGACATGTTTGCTGTCTGTGACTTGAGCCCACTGTGTCTCCCGCATTCTTTTACAGTAATTCCACTGTTGTTTAGTTAGCCCACACAACATGTGAAGTATCACACGAGGATTCGTTCACTAAGTAACCGCCAAGCATGCTCAACGCAGTGAGTTTCAACCCATGGCCGAGGACTCTTTTCCCGCACTCGTCAGCCCATCTACCGCAAAGAAAAGGGAACTCTGTTAGCAGGGATACAGAGTTCGCAGACAAAACCCAATATCACCCTTTTTTGAATGATCTCCCTATACTGGCTATGCACCTGACTGATTGTTTTCTGACATCCAGGAAATAAGAAGTAAAATATTCCTGAATTATTAATGATATCGAAGAACAAAATGAACTCATAAGAAATTCATTAAATTAGTTTCACCATTCTTATCCACAGATTATGAATTGTTGCGAAGGTGATCCTGAAGATTGTTTATAAAGGCTTCTCAAGATTTCAATAATGTCAACCTGGGTAATTATACTGGAAGTTTCTTTAAGTATTTAGAGTGTTTTGTGCTATGGTTTCAGTGCAGCTGAGCCACCCACATAAATATTAATATATTTATTGCTTGCACTGAATGAAAATGAAGCGAACATGGTGTTATAATGAGTGCAGTTTGCTAAGTCAACCTCCATAGCTTACTTGTTCTGTTGCTAAATGGTCAGTCATCCATTTTTATTAATGTGAACCATTTTCTCCGTCAGTGCTTATCCTCTACAAAATATACCACTAACCCTAGCATTTCCACTCCCACTACTACAACTGCTACTACTTCTCTTACCCCTACTCCTCCATGAACTACTTCTACTACTCCTGCTGCTACATATAAAAATTAAGATATCAAAGTTATTGACACTTTCGTTTATATTATTCATGTTAACCTGTCGCTACGGTAACTCGCAGTAATGTCCAGCCTCTGAACTCAACTCTGGAGGGGCAAAGGAGAAGGGCTACATGTATTCAAGCTTGAATGTTAATAATACATGTACTCTCTGGTAGAACTCTTTTTGACCAGTATTGTACAGTAGCCCTCATCAAAAACAATTAATCGACTCTTGGAATATTTTCTCACAAACCTTTGAAACATAAACCTAAATTTTGCAACCTTGGTTCAAATGTTCAAGCGTGCATCCCGAATTTGACCCCATTGCTAATGGTGATTGTTCCTAAAAGAAAAGTGGTGCTGCATCCATGGTTGAGTAAACTGCACAGAAATCTGATGGTCTTATCAACTGAGTTAAATAATTAAAACCAGTTAAGAAAAGCTCTCAGGTAAAATGCGGCATTAATGTATATAATGTAGCTAATATTAGTTTAATATTGTGTTTATTACAGAGTCCCTCCTTTCCTAGCACCTCATCTTGTGCATTACAGGGAGGCCATGAAAGCAGAACAGGCCAAGCTCCAAGTAGAAAACTCAAGGTTACTCTCTTAAGCAGTGAATGGAAATCTACAAAAGGAGGTTTGTCAACCCTCAACAGAGAGCTTGCCATTCAGTTAGCAAAGCATCAGAATGTGGAAGTCAGTATGTACCTTCCTTGGTGCAGTGAAGAAGATCTGAGGATTGCAAAGGAAAACCATGTTAAGTTAATACAAGCAAAAGAATTGATAGGATTTGAACCCATTGAATGGCTTTTGTCTGCACCAGAAAACCACGAAATCGATTATGTGATTGGGCATGGGCTAATACTCGGCCGACAAGTTCAACTCATTAAGAAGCAAGTAAAATGTAAGTGGATTCAGATTGTGCATACAGCCCCTGAAGACCTAGGAATGTTTAAAGAGTATGCAAATGCAATTTCAAGAGCAGAGAAGAAGCACAACGCAGAGATACAATTGTGTGAATTGGCAGACCAAGTTGTAGCAGTTGGTCCCAAGTTGGCTGATGAGTACTCATGCTATCTTCGTTACAGCAAGAGAGACCAATCTGTATTCGTACTCACACCCAGCATATTTTGTGAATTTTCTCTGGTTAAGCAAGCTGCTGAAGAAAGAGAGAAATTTCGTGTTTTGGTTTTTGGGCGTGGCAACACTGAAGATTTTAAGTTAAAGGGTTATGACGTTGCAGCTAAAGCCTTTTCGAAGTTGAAAAAACGATACCAACTGATCTTTGTTGGTGCACCACTTGGAAGAGAAGAGGAAGTAGCAGAGAGGTTGTGTAAGCATGGCATTGCACGAAGTCAGCTGACAGTTCGCTCTTTTAAGGAAAGCAGAGAGGATCTAGTCAGATTGTTTTGTGAAGTAGATCTGTGCATAATGCCATCAAGAACTGAAGGTTTTGGTTTGGCTGCACTTGAGGCTTTATCTGCAGGTCTTCCTATTCTTGTTAGTGGTAATTCTGGTTTAGGAGATGCTCTGGAGCATGTGCCACATGGTTCAAGCTGTGTACTATATTCCGAAGATCCTAGACAATGGGCCAAGGCAATTAAAAGTGTCCGTAAAAAGCGGAGGGATGTTCGGCTAAAAGAGACGGAACATCTTCGCATTCAGTATGCTGAGGAGTACAGTTGGGAGAAACAGTGTGGTGAACTTGTAAGAAGGATGCTTGATAGCGTTTTTGGTAAGTGAAATGACTTGTTACTTGATACATTTGGGAAAGGGTTTATATGAACATGAATTGTTTCTAGGGTGAAACAGACAAACTGTTTTTTGTTCAAGACTAGATGCTCCGTGAGCGTAAACTGGGTTGCCTTTGGTAGGAGTTTGTCCTCCTCAAATTTTTGTAGTCATTCCTAAACACCCTAACTAATTATCAGTCTGGAAACGAAACACCTATTTATCTCTTAAATAGCTTCTTGCTTGTAAATAATTGTTGCCTAAATTTGGTCAAGAACGTAGAAATCCACCTAAATGCGCAGTGGATAAGTTTAAAGAAATTTTGTTGGCTGTCCAAATTAACTTTATTTCACACCAGAATGACTAAACAGCAAGAATTGCTGTCATCGTTATGAAAACTGCTCCCATATCAAATTTCAACCCACATATGCACATTAGTCAATTGTTGGTTTTCACCCTCGTGACCTTAAAGTGTGGCATCCGCCTGGTTGGAGTCCCTCGGATATAAACAAAGCAGAAACTAGTAAGAGACGCAGTCACGGTTTTATGCATTGTAGTCGGTTGTAGAACCAAAACCGGCAATAAAGATGGTATACATGTAGGAATGTTTCGTATTCCTTCTGTCATTAAAAATCAAGGTGAACAGATGGAGGAACTGACGACAACAAGGCGAGAGGTGGAATTCGGCGATTAGTCGAGGTGATACCGGATACAAAAATGTCTTACAAAGTGAACGAGTTTGTGGCCACCACTTTGTGTCAGATAGCCCTGCTAAGCATTGGGACAAGCATAATGTTGACTGGATTCGAACACTGGACCTGGAAAAAGGAATACAGAGAGAGGAATCTGAGGGTGGCACAAGAAAGGCCTGAAAGAGCGAATGCGCGTCGAAACAGTGCGACAGGAACTCGAAGGGTAAGCGTGTTAATGCAAGCGGCACACCAATTGCTTTTCTCGATTTTTCTGAAAACACAGAGGGTACCTGAGAAGAGTATGCTGCTGCAGCAAATATGGAGATGGAGCCTGAAGACGCCTCATCGGCCTTTGTAAGCGAAACACTTGAATCGCACCAGGATGAGAATGTGGCCTCCACATCAGGCATTAGTGGTGAAACTCAGACAGAAGCGGCTTGCTCATCTCCAAAGGAAAGCAAGCAATCATGAATTGCCTGATGTGTATGCTGAAACCCAAACACAGGCGTTTGATTATCTGTACAGGGAATCAAGTGAATCTGAAGCACCTGATAAGGACGCGGAATCTCAGCCAGAGGAGTTCGACGACCTCATCCCAAAGAGAAGTGGATATCAAACTCCAGACAGGGAGTTTTTCAAGTCAGAGGAAAGGGTGCGATTTTACACTAGACTTTCGTCGTACGAAATTCTCATGGTGGTGTTTGAACAGGTTGCACCTCACGTTAATCGCCGCACTCAAACGTTAACAAATTTCAAGAATTTGTTTTGGTGCTTATGAAGCTGAGATTAAATATGCTATTTCAAGACTTGGCCGACAGATTCACTGTATCTATTGCTACAGTCTCACGTAACATTGTCGCCACGAACCACGCATGAGTCGCCATATTGGAAGAGCACGGGGTAGGTCTGGGCCGGATCACAAAATTACGGGATGGGGAGTGGGAATAGCGGAGAGAAAAACCGCCCGCCCGAAAACCAACCTTTTCTTGGTAGCTGCCCACTTTCTGTTGAGCATCCAGTTACATGTCACGCCACAATAATTGACAATTAAAAGAAGAGACTGTAATAAAGCTGTCAATCACTCAAGCGTGCAGTTGTAAATAAAGTTGTTCCGGTCAACTTACACCTAAAAAAGCGGTAAAAATTGTAAGCAAACCGGCAGAAACTACAGCAAACGATAATTGTAGGTCTCGCCCATTCCGATTTCTTGTTCAATGCGGAAAGTTTAAAAAATCTGTGAGGTGATCTTCAGGCAGCGAGAAAACAGGGGACAATATTCCTGTCAGTGTACATTGATTCAACTGCGGCTTTGATCAGATCGGCAATCTCAATCCGTAAGGCCAAAGAAGCTTTTTTTTTAATTCAAAAGGCAGGACAAGTGATCCAAACGGTGGAAACATCCGCGAAGAAACATTTTGGATTTCAGTTTACTACTTACAGTTTCTTCTGTTATTTTTACGCTACTCTTTTAGTATTTGAATTCAAATTAGTTGTAACTACCATATTTGATTACAATGTTTTCCAGTATGACGTCAACATCCATTTATTACATGTATATACACATTCTGAAGAAGGCTTGTTTTTTTGTTTAGCCAGCCGAAATATAGTATACTACGTTGTATCGGCTCTTGCTCAAAATATTTAGCGAAAAAACGTTCCTCCAACGTTTTTTCCGCAGAAGTATAAACGAAGGCAGGAGTGTCCACAAGAATCTTCGGTAAACACTCAGGGGTATGTTCTGCTGCCGAGCATAAACCCTCGAGCTCCGCAATTTGGTCCAATATAACCCTCTTGAGAGGGCAAATGACCACAAGAGAAGCTGAACGGCCTGCGAGTTTCTCGGTTACAGCTATGCCGAACACGGTAAATATCATGCTCTTTCCAAGGCCAGTGGGAAGTACAGCCATCACATCTTGCCCCTCTAGCAAACTGCTAATAGCTTGCTTTTGTTTGGGCTTGTTTCTAGATTCTGAGTAATCTAACTCACGCTGAATCGTTCCGTTAACATAACATCGCATTCATACACGTTCGCTATTTAAAGTGCCACTGTGACCAGAAAATTAATTATTATTTTTGTTTGCATTTTAAAACTATGTTAACTAAACACCAAGCGACCAAAGTTTTAAGCCTTGATTAAAAAAAGACACCTGCTTATTTTAACTGGAATTTTCCTATTTAATGGTCTGCCATTGCTAACTTTAAGATCTTGAGAGAGCTGAATCGAGGAGAAATGACGTCAAAGGCTCACTAGTTTAAGTTGCACCGCAGAATTAATATGCTGCACTGGAGTTTTGGGCTGTCAGACTTTTAAATTCGCGTTTTACATATATAACAAGCTGCATTCACACGCTGAAATTTTAAGCTAGTGAGCCTTTGACGTCATTTTTTTTCCTGGATCCAGATTTCTTTTCCCCGTATCCAACCCTCTGAGGTCCAATCGGTCAGTTTTGAACTTGAGTAATGGCGGACCGTGAAATCCAAAACTTACAGTCAAAGTAAATGGTCTTTGGGTAAAAGTCAAAGCTCAAAATTTTGCCAGTCCAGTGTTAAGCAAGCACACTTTCAAAATCTGAAGAAAAATGAGGAAGTGGCTTTTTTTATCACAGGATCACTTTAAAGCATCGTGACAAAAAGTGTCCTTTGTTGTGACAAGCTCGTCATGTGTTGATTGACACCTTTCGCGCTAACCAATTAGAAAGGCGTGTCCGCAGTGGACGCAGCTACCGAGAAAAGGCTGCTTTTCGGGCAAGCGGTTTTTCTCTCCGCTCTTCTAACTCCCCACCCCTTCGTTTTGTCACCCTGCCCAGACCTATCGCACGCTCTTCCAATATGGCGTCTGATACGTGTTTCGTGGCGACAACAACATCTCTCGCCTGAAAGCAGGCTACTATTTTCTCGGCTTCGATAGTGGCGACGGATGCTAAGTTATTTCCCCTTGTTTACTGGCCAGAACAAGAACAGTTGTGGCATACCACGCCAATGTATTTTCAATATGCATTCGGGAAAATAGTCACAGTTGTCATTGACTGTTTTGAGGTACTTTATTGAAAGGCCAACAAATTTACTAGCCAGGGCCCAAACCTTTTCGTCTTCCAAGCACCGTAACATCATAAAAATTCTCATAGGAATCACCCCTAGCTCAAGGAAGCATACGCTATGCATCTGAAACTTGGAGAGGCCGCACATCTGATAAGTTCTTACATACAAAGAACTGTGGATTTTTACAACATTTTTTACCTGGGGATATGGTGATGGCAGACAGGGGGTTCACTATTACAGAGAGTGTTGGCCTGAAGCAAGCAAAATTGGTTATTCCGTCATTCACCAAAGGAAAATCTCAACTGCACCCAATTGATGTGGAGAAAACAAGGGGCATAGCAAGCGTTCGCATCCGCGTAGAAAGTCCTGCAGAGTGATTGGACTGCTTCGGCGGAAGTATACTATTTTAGAAGGTACACTGCCTACCTACTTTCTTGCATGTAATCCTCATGGGCCGGCACTACATGCCCAGGTTGCAATGATCGATCGTATTGTAAGAGTGTGTTTAGCTCTTGTAAATATATGGCTCGCTATTGTACCATTTAATAATAATAATAATAATAATAATAATAATAATAATAATAATAATAATAATAATAATAATAATAATGGTCTTCATTAAAACGCTCTAAACAACAAACGTGTTTAGTTACAATGATATAAATTAAGTCATACAGACAACTAATTAACTAAGTAACTAACTAGAGAACAAGCATCTATTTACAAAAGTTCTTTTGAAACGCTCAGGTCTGACAAACAGGATGATATATTTGTGACGCCTCTTACGTAACGTAACCATAGTTCGTTCTGGTGGCAGGGGGTCATCTAAAGCTGTGGTTGAATTACTGTCCGTGATCTTGTGCCATAATTTCTTGTCTTTAAGGTCAATAGTATTTTCAATGGAAAAGAGCTCATTACAGTAACCAACCTTAAAAGCTCTTTTGAACAGCCTGTCAATACGACTTAAGTACTTATGATAATACGCGCAGCCCCATACTTCCACAGCATATGTAAATATAGGTAAAATAAGACTAATGAAAAGAAGATGAAGATGATCCAACGGTAATCCATAGAATTTACAAACACGTAAGATATACAGACGGCTGCTAGCTTTCGATAGGATATCGTCTAGATGTAAATCCCAGTTACACGGATCGGACTGAAATGTTACACCCAGCATCTTCAGACTGGGTTTCCGTTTTGTAAAGGTCAGAGGAACTGGTAATTTAGCCTTAGTGGATTTGCATTTAAGATGCATCTCCCAAATTTTCTTGAAGTTTAACAGTTGTCCATTCAACAATAGACTCGGAAACTCATTAGCTGCTGAATTGCTATTGCTAGAGCGGTTTTCAATTGAGTGTCGAAAGTAATTAGTGATTGGTTCAAAGTTCTTGCGCCATTTTTTCAACCAATCAGAAGTGAAACCAAAACCAATAGTGGCTTGCGCGTGCACATTTTCCCGCGCTTTGTGTCGGCTACGTGTAATCACTTCGAGTTTTGATTGGTTTACTGGATTGTCTCCGTCCTTTTTGATTGGCCAAGGTAATTACTTTGGTTTTGGTTTTACCACACGCGAATGAAACTCGCCCTATCACCCGATTTTACAGGAATACTTAAAGTTAAATCATCAGCAAATTTTACAAGCAAATTATGATTTGGTGCCGAAGACCTTGATATCATTGACCATGATAGAAAATAATATGGTGCCAAATACAGTCCCCCAGGGGACACCTCTATTAATGTTTAAATAATCCGTAACAATTCCATCAACAACAACTCTTTGTTTTCTGCCTTGTAAAAAACTAATAATCCAGTTGGTCACATATGGATTAATATCAAGTGTCTTTAACTTAGAACAAAGCATATCATGAGGTACCGAATCAAAAGCTTTGCTTAAGTCGAAAGAAAAAATTCTAACATAGTCAAAACTTGAATCAAGCCATTTCAGCCAAACATGTTGACACTTAATGAAAGCCATAGTCGTATTGAGGCCTTTGCGGTACGCGAACTGGTCAAGACCAATGAAATTATTCACCTACTGCGCCTTCTTTGTGTCAACATTCGGTAAAGCGATGCAACATCCGCCGTGGCGAGGGGGATTACTAAACCACGAAACAGCGAAACACCGAAACAGCCAAACGAAACACTAAAACACCATGTATGACCCCACCATACACTGAATACTAACCGACAAAGGTTGGATTTGAGATTAAATATCATTTTAGGCCTAAAATTAGGCCTAAAACGTTATTGCTCCTAATTCATTGAGATTAGAGCGAGTTTCAATCGAGTGCCGTAAAACCAAAACCAAAGTAATTACTTTGGCCGATCAAAAAGGTCGGAGACAATCCAGCAAACCAATCAAAACTCGAAGTATTTACAAGTAGCCGACACAAAGGGCGGGAAAATGTGCACGCGCGAGCCACAATTGGTTTTGGTTTCACTTTTGATTGGTTAAAAAAGTGGCGCGAAAACTTTGAACCAATCACTGAGTGAAGTAGATGCAAAACCAAAGTAATTAGCTAATTACTTTCGACACTCAATTGAAAACCGCTCTAAGATAAGGATTCAGATTAAGACTGAGACTAGGAGCAATAACTTATTAGGCCTAAAACGATGCTTAATCTCAAATCCAACCTTTGTCAAATAGAAATTCCATGCTACAGTTTTCGAAAAATGATAGGTCGTTTTCCATCCGGTAAAAAATTGCCTTGTCCATTCGTTTCTTGGAAGCTTTTACCCGTTTTTTTGTTTTGTTTTCTTTTTACTGATATGGACAGTGGAGGACTGGAACTAGTTGCGCAAGGGCCCTCAGATTGAAGTGATGTCAGATTTCCATTGAAAGTTACTTCATAGAACCATCCATGCGTCCATCCTTAGCAACCATTGTCTTTCTGTAGTCAAGCGCCACTCCCTTAAGTCAAATTAAAGTTAACATAAAAAAAGTATTAATCTTTGAATTTATGTTTGAATTGTTGCAGAAAGTAACGGTACGACTGAAAGCCTTTTAGATTCTGCACAGGACAATCACGCTCTGTCTTTAACTTCTGAAAGCCGTGATGGAAAGCCAGGCAGAAAAGGTATGTGATGACTAATTTTTAACCGATTTTTAAGTGCATACTTGATTGCAGTATAAGATACGTAATGAGCAATTGTCGTATCCTTAGGAGAAGAGGGTGGACATGAGAGAAAACGTTTCAGAAGTAGCTCAATACGTGAAGCACTTTTCCGGAAATTGTCCATCACTAAGGATCGAACATACCAAACTTTGCCAGCGAAGGTAAAATTGTAAAAAAAAAAAGTTATGTTTAAAACTAAAATTATTGCACTTTTTCAGTTTGATTGATGTCTTCCCATTTTACCAATTTATATGTATATTTTTTATTTTTTGAAGGATCCAGATCGACCACAAGGTAAGACATTGTTGTTAGTAAATACCAGGAGCCCATGAGTAGGAGCTTGCCTCTCTCATACACGTCCTTATGAGTCAACCTTTGCCCGTATCTTTCTATGTTTAGAACGCCACGAGTTCCTCGGTTCTGCACGCACTGTTCAGTTTAAAAGGCCAATCAGAGTAAAGTCATTGTCCAACGAAGACAAATAAAGCAGTAAAACTGTATTTAAATCGAGAAAATTGATGTAAATTTATGTAAATGCAGTCTCATGCTCAAGGGTTCGTTCTAAAAATAGAAAGATACGCGCAAAGGTTGACTCTAGGATCTACTGTATATGGAGGCTCCTAGTAATGGGCTCCTGTAAGTACTGTATATTTATACAGTATCATCATCCCAAAGTAAGTCCAACCGCTCGTTGCTTTTCTAATAATTTACTATTTTTGAAGATTAATTACCCAAAAAGCCCATCAGTTATTAATATTTGCTCCAGCTCAGACACATAACAAATTGAAAGAGGAGTTGAAAATATATTTGTCGCTTCTCAGATTACAATAACAAAGGAGACTTTTGTCTGATTGGCTGTTGAAACTTGTAGCATCCAGTTTCCAAACCTTCGGCTACGATGTAAACAAAGATAGCGTTCGAAGCGATGATATCAACTTGAGCTTCTTCCATCGTTCGTTTTAAACCTGAGAGAGCCATCCATTTTTCCAATCACTCTGGGAAAGCCAGATGTAGGGTAAAATGTGGTCACAGTTGCCTGAAAGATAAATAAACATGAATTTATTGTCACGCTTAAACACCACCAAAACAAAACAAAAAGATCAAGCGGACCGCCGAGGGAACAACGTACGCAAAGAATTTCATTGACTATGAGCCTGTATTGGTTTACCTGAGTCTCCGCGCATTGTTGTCT
>OX421458.1:3087435-3089935 GCA_949126865.1 Montipora capitata | reverse complement strand
CTTAATGTAAGATCGTCCCCACAAGAAGCCAAAGATCTGTTCGAACAAGTGCTTTCTCATTATTACCAAGCCAAAGACAAAGCCAAAGACCGGGAAGAGGAGTCCTCAGCGGCGAAAGATATCATCAATGCGGCATGGAAAATCGATGGTATTCTAAGAAGCTCCTAACACTATCATCTTCTATCTTCACGAATCGATCAAAGGATTGCGCGCAGCGTGCAATCACAGCGAGAACTGTAAAGATGTCGAATGGCGAGAAGAAGTTTGCGAATTACCGATCAAAAGATTGCTCAGCTGGAAAAGCTTTGTTCTCTAAATACTGTTGTGGAAGCAGCCCCCGACGTGCAGATAACCTCGGCCTCGTTGTACTTTCACGATGGCACAACCAGCCTGCAGAACGGCGACTACAAGAAATGTTTGACTCGGATGGCTGATTGTTATCGACCAATCGAAGAAGTGAAGAGGCTGAATTTCTACACGAGGGTGACGCGCGCGCCACCAGAGTCGCTTGCGCAAACGCGTGTGCTTGAGCAAAACGTGTTCTACTATACGTGTTCGGGGTCCTCGATCCAGGCGCGATCACAGGGCAACCAACTGTTGGAAGTGGCCTATCAAGAACAAGAAGAGCTTGACATGATCTTGGTATTTGAAGTTATTGACTGGTACAAGCAAGCTGTGGTCCTCTCAAAGGAGATCGACATAGAGCAGGAAGCTCTTGCAGATAGCTGCCTAGTGGTAGTCTGCGACAAGGTGTTGAAGATCACATCTCGTGCCAAGGCGTATTTTACTACCAGTTTTGAGTTGGCAGAATCCTTAAAAACTCACATCTTTACTTCTCAACAGTAGTACAAGGATTGTACTGAAGCGCTAAAATGGTATCAAGACGAGGCGCGCGCGAGAGACGAGCGAGAGAAGCAAAAGTCTCGAGCAAAGTTCATTGACGAGTTATCCGATGAACTTAAAGATCTACAAGCTCACAAAGAAGAAGCTATCCCGTTTATAAAACACCTTTTTCTCAACTACCCTCCAAGACTTCCTTCCTGGAAAAAAAAACCAAGTGAAGACTGAAATGCAGAAATGCGAGTCATTTGGTACAAATTCTAAAGATAACTCGAAGCTCTTGGTCAAAACGCTCAGTGTTTATCACCCAGATAAAGTCGACGAAAAGCAGCATGGAATGAAGTGGAAGGTCTTATGCGAGGACACAACAAAAATGCTCACCTTTCACTATGAGCTTACTAAACACATTAGCGGGATTAGAGGTGACTGAAATGTGAGCTGACAAGTCTCTGACATGGTAAGGTTCAAGTCTTCATAACAAACAGAAACGATTTATGATAATTTCCCTTTAAAACGAAAATGGTTCGAGAAGTACTTACTTACTTTATTTAAGAATCAATTCTTCTAGCGCTGGGGCACTTGTTTGGGACACTGTAGATAAAAAATTAAGACAAGTCAAATGTTGGTTTTTTGAGGAGAGGGGAAAACCGGAGTACCCGGAGAAAAACCTGTCGGAGCAGAGAAGAGAATCAACAAACTCAACTCACATATGACGCCGAGTCTGGGATATCGAACCCAGGCCAAATTGGTGAGAGGCGGGAGTGAATTAGATCGAAGTGTTGTTATGGCATGGGTGGGCTCCCCAGCACAGTCACAAATGAGTTGTCATGTCTCTGAAAAAACATGGCAGAAGCAGTCACGCGTAACATGGCTTCTTCTGATTGGTTAAAGTTGGCGGCTCTTTGTTTGTTTCGCGCGCAAAGTGTATCTAATAATAAATCCATTTGTGACTGTGCTGGGGCAAGACCGCAAAGTGATAGATTAACACTCTTTTATTATATAGATAATGATGAAATACCAGGATTTTTTTTACTAAAAAATCATCTTCACCGCGCGCAGTGAACATGTCATTTTTATTTTTCACATGTGAGAATATAGGTGTCGTCATGGTAACGAACACGATTAACCAGTAAAATGCGCTTTAATAGAATTCTCTACTACAATAACATATTTTATTGCAAAATTTGTTTTTCATTACTTTCATATCTTGTTTCATGTTACACAGCATGCGTGTTTTAGCGGTCGGTGACCACTTTTTCATCATTTCGAAAATGAGTAAAAATCTGGACATTTCATCAATATCTATATAATTATAAACAGAACATTACATGGCCGCTTGGAGATACGAATTTTATCTTCTCGTGCTGAAAGTATCTCTTACTCGTTCCCTTCGCTCAATCGTGAGAGACACTTTCAGCACTTGAAGATAAAATTCGTATCCCCTCGCGGCCATATAATATCCTCTATATCTAATTCACTCTTGTGAGAGGCGAATGTTCTCACCACTTTGCCAACAAGTAATAATCAAGTGATAACTAAAGCAGCTTATTCGTGAAGTGTGGAAGAATGAATCCTATATAATCATTTGATTTAAAGGAGACTTTCATCAAAGAGCAACTGATTTTTGCTGGCGTTGCTTAAAAAAGCATTTAGAGCTAAC
>OX421458.1:3074935-3082435 GCA_949126865.1 Montipora capitata | reverse complement strand
TGTCCTAAATTTAAATGATTGTAAAAACACTACCGTTTGCGGCCTGCAAATTCCATGTAACCCTTCCATCAAATGCATGCCTCATACACTCCAAGAATGAGCCAGAAAAGCAAATGTTTGCTCCTTTGGATCAAACATACCTCAAACATACCTCAAACACGTTTTTGATTTCTACATAGGGAGGAATGGCGTTGGAATTCCCAAATAGTGCTTCCTAATGGCGAGTATTTACTCAATGGCCAAATGAACACGCTAATTCGATTGATAAATGCTTAGCACAATGGCCGCTTGAACACACTGGTTCGATTCACAAAATGTTTGGCACAATGGCCAATTGAACACACTTGTTTGATGCACAATGTTTTGGGACGACTGATCGCTCGCAAGAAACAGGGTGATTGCAGTATTCAGCCTATGCAATAAGGTTTATAGAGGAACACACAAGAACCAAGCAAGATCTAGAAATAACGTAGAAAATTGTCCTTACCTTTAAAGCTTGCCGTCCTCAAAGAAAAATCATCCGTCCACTTTATGAAATACTTTCAGATCTGAGTTTCAATACTGTGTCAATATATGGGGGGGGGGGTGGTGGGGGGAGGGGAGGGGAAGGGATATTTTCAAAATATTACACCTTATTGTATTCAAAAGATAGCCCACTAGCCATCCCGCTTTGGTGAGTTTCATGTAAAGGCAGGCAATGTTTTAATTAACCCTCCTTGCTGGGTAACTCGGTCAGCCAGGGCACCTTCCCTCCATTTAAATAGGCCCTTAGACAGAGTAAAATTCAGGGTACCACGTGACTTCCATATAGACATTATAACTAGCATATGACACGAACGTGATTTCCACTCCTACTTTCATGCTGCTCGATGTCTGATGAACTTCGCGTGATATTTACAAGGTGGTTTTAACTGCCACTATACAGGAAGGTAAGGCTGATTTTTACATCTCAGAATTACTTGAAGAACCCCCCTCTTCGGTTTGATGTCCTTAAAAGATTCTGATGTGGTATAGCAAATTCGTACGACACAACGAAATTTTCAGGGTGAATCGTGCGTGTAACTTCCTGAATGCAGATGATGATATGTTATGGCTTGGTGGAAAAGACAGGACGCGGAATGCCTCGCGCCCCGTCTTTTCCACCAAACCATATGATACGGAATTTCGTGATGTTATGGAGTTGATTGGTACGTTTTCTGCGCATCTTCTGGAATTGAAATGGTTGTCAAGATGTTCCTCATGGTTAACAGTGCGGAGGATATCATTTTGGGCTAAATTATCCAATATAGGGGCCACTTATTTGCATATCATTAAATGACAAAAGCTCCTGTTGTTGTGTGTTCCGTTGTACAAAAGATTCCAACTAATTTGCATATGTCAGCCTGTCTGGCTCTAAATTCTACAGTTGGTCCGATCTGCGTGCAGGTAAGCACTGATTCAGCAAAGAATTCCTGTGACTTCCTACACGATGCGAATGAAAAAAACTGTCTTGGGTTTTAAAACTTCCACAAAAAGTGAGCCAAATTTTTTATAACATTTTCAATGAGATAGCTTAAATTTTGTATAAAGGGAAGTTCCCTCTGGTAGGCTTCAAGAAGTTGTTGATTTTGTTTTTCAAAAGCATTTTGCCACGCTTCAACTAGGTCGTCTCAAATTGGTAAAAAACTGACATGTGAATTCATGCATGTAAATGAACTCTGCTTAAATAGAAAATTCTCTTATGTTTTAAAAAAGCAAGGGTGCTGTTTGACTGGCTAATTTACAACAGGCCACATGCTTGCTGTGTGACTGAAAAGTCAACATTTAAGATACTGAAAACAATAATTGGTTCATATAAAGATTACTGGGAAGTTTGAAAGGTCAGGAAAGAGAAGAAATGAAGTCAGCTCTTCAAACATCTTGCGTGCTTCAAATCTCAATAACACAAGTTGTTGCACCTCCCAACTCAAATACAATTTCCGATTTGAGGAGAACATGCCACGTGCCATGGGTCAAAAACTCACTAACTCGCATAACTCTAAAGGGTGAATAAAACTCACTAATTCGCTAGGAAAACGACAACTTGAACTTTTGACTCACATGTGATCAGGCTGTGCACCTTGAAATCGAAGTCTCCACTATTCGTCAATTGACACTGTATTTTTGGTTTGCATCTACGTGATGACACCGCCATGTTGGTGTACAAAACAATAGAAAATGTCACCACAAGTTTTGCTTAATAATGCAGTCAAATTCCCAAAAGACATTTTACTGCATCGTTCTGTACACTAACATGGTCGAGTGACGTCAGATGCAAACCATCAATCGTACATTTTGTCAAATATCTTGACTCAGTAGCCTTGGAACAGGTCGGATAATCAGGGCTTCAGGTTTTAAAAAATCCGGTCAAATTTTTCAAACAAGACATGAAAATTTAGTCGCAAATTTGCGATTCCTCCAGATATTTTTGTCGCAAATGGGAAAAACTCAGTCACAAATGCGACTGTATTGGTTACAATTTCGAGCCTTGATAATGTTTAACTGACTTTACCTTTGCTTTCTCTTATTTTGTGGTGTTTATATTTGCAATATTTTAGTTGTCATCTGAGTTTGTGCCACGTACGTTTCTTCATCAATCAGCCATGGTTTTCGAAAAATACCTCTAACAGTATTGACATTTTATGACATTATTCTGCTTGATTTCATTATTCTGAGGGATATTTCAATATTATTGTTTCTGTATTCAATCAGTGATCATTGGTAAAAATCTCTTAGGCCTTTTCGGAATGAACTCTCTATACTGTCTGCCCACATAACTAATTGATTTGTCATACCAATGTCATACAACAGAATAAAATTGAAAGACTCTTGAGTTATCATGAAGACCCCATTAAGGGTGCTTGAAGAACAAAATAATATGAACTCATGTGATGTAACATGGATAAATTTAAAGTAGTTTCATTAATCTTATCCACAGATTATGGAATGGAGCCAAGGTGATTCTGAAGATTGTTTGTAAAGGCTTCCCGAGACTTCAATAATGTCAAGGGGAACTACTGTAAGTTTCTTGAAATGTTTAGAGGGTTCGTGCTATGGTTTCAGTGCAGCTCTTTCACCCACATCAATAATGAATAATTATGTACATATATGTGTGTGTGTGTGTGTGTGTATATATATATATATATATATATATATATATATATATATATATATATATATATATATATATATATATATATATATATATATATATATATATATATATATGTGACTACATCGTTGGAAGTCTTTCACAAGCATCCAATACGTGTAGATGTTTTCTTTCTTTTGTTCTTTCCTAAAGAAGACCGACGAGTCGGTCGAAATATAGGTGTTCTCTATAAACGTGTCTTGTCTTCATTTGTGTTATATATATATATATATATATATATATATATATATATATATATATATATATATTAGCCTAATGTCTTTTTTAAATTAAGTCTTAAAACTTGGCAAAATTAGTATTTAGTTAACATAGTTTTGAATTCCAAAGAAAAAAAAGAATTTTCTGTTATAAGTAAAAGCCCTCCGAGGCCCCCGCACAGAGACTGTTTCATCACCAGTGCCCAGTTCCCGGTTATTTTTGAAGGAAAGGTTATGACCATGTTATTTTAACAGAGTTTGCGACGTCTTACCCCTTGCTTGTAAACCCCCTGTTTGTGTTGTAGCTTGCTGAAAACTCTACAGATGGGTAAAATGAACAACTAACTACTGCATTTTCCTTGGCATTTATTTATTGAAATGTCCTTCGGAAAAAGTCGGAAATGGGGGAGCACGCCCCCCAGAATCCCCCCCCCCCCCCGTAGTCTGGAGCGCCTGGTACTATCACTACTGCTACGTCTACTTCTCCTTCTCCAACTCCCACATGTACTACTACTTCTTCAACCGCTGCTGCTGCTATAAAACTTACTGACATACAGAAAAACGCTCGAATAAGATCCTAAAATTTACGAACCTGTTAAGCTAAAATTTTCATTTTATTTCCCCTTTTCATAAGAACCTATTTAGCCTAAAATTTTCAATAGGTTTTTCTTTTACAAAAATGAAGGCACAGATGAAAATGCAGCAAAAATTTTAGTCTAGGTTTCAGTCAGTAAGATTCAAAGACATTGCAGCATGAAAGACATGCATGCTAGTACTTTGGAAAGAAAAATTTACTGTATAGTTATCACCTGAACTGTATTGTAGATAATTATTTAATACAGCACTATAACTATTCCATATCGCATATGCCCTGTGGTAGTTATTGGTGCTTATCGCTAGTGCCCCTATCAAATTAAGAACCTATTTAAGAGCCTAAGTAGCCTAAAATCCCACTAAATACCATTTCTATAAGAACCTATTTAGGCTAGGTTGGAAAAATCTTGGTTCTTATACGAGTGTTTTTACTTTATTCTACGTCCTCACCATTCAAAACTAACAGTTTCTCATGTCCTCTTGTCCGATAACCACTATAATAGTTGTCTTAGTTAACCTCACTTCCAGCTGCCGTGGCCTTCTTCTACAGCATTTTCCAGTTTGCTATAGAGGTTGCTCCATGTGTGAGACAGGATTTCAATGTTGTCCGCAAACCTCGAGTTTTCATGAATTTCTTCCGTTATGTCTCCAAATTCTGAGACAGTCAACATTGAGGATTCACTTTAACATTTTGCTCATCCCTAGTGACATGCAGCCATGTAAGACACCCACAACTACACACCTATGCACAGAGCCTCTAAGTTTGGCTAAATAAAATTTAGGCATAGTTAAAACAAATTCATTGCTGGTGTTTCACCAAGGATATGATAGGGATCCTAGGGAAATTTGCACAGATGGGATTTGTGATCCCTGATTGGTTCTTGCTCCTGACCCAGCGAAGTCCCCATCTATCGTTCAACAATGGGCATCAACCCTCTCATCGCATTTGAAGAAGGCCCATTCGGGTGCGGCCATACAGTAGGGAACTTCGATCAAAGCAAAGAAAAGTCACGGGTAGCGAAGGGGACTCCACCCTCTTCCATGTCGGAGACTCTGTAATGATGCATGTCCCTCTTGGCCTGGTTTGCCCTCCAAGTTACAAAGCCGCTGGCTATGTCCTTTCATAGTTTTTAAATGTCTTCAAGGAAATATATACGGCATCAAGCAGGACGGTAATTTCCGTAAATGGTTTTTACGACATGGCGACCAGCTTCGTCATCTTCGCTCAAGCCACACTTCTGCAGCATCGAGAGTGTCTTACAAGTTTAAAGCCTTAAAGCATCGAGAGTGCCATACAGTACCTCCTGTACTACGTCCACCTGAAAGCAGTTCTTTTCCGAATGTTTCCCGCCCAGAAGTGTAGCCAGCAAGGGTCCCTGCCCCTCCCTCTTCTGATTTTGCTTGACCCCTGATTTTGCTTGATCCTCTGCCAGAGAGGCAGAGAGCTGTGCAGAGTGGACTAACGGGTCAGATTGTCGTAGTTTAGACTATTCCTAATCTTGCTCCGCTCCTTCCTTTGACATTACGTAGAGGGATTAAGTCACGCCAACCCCCCCCCAACAGATAACAGATATATGGAGAGTGGGAATTGCATCCTGCATTTGATGTTGAAGACAATACTGGCGTTTCCCTCTTACAATAACTTAAAAACAGAGCTTCGTCGCCTTCTTAACCATTAGGGATTTATTAACCTCCATAGGGGGAGGAGTGTTACAGTTGTAACCTGGATCTCCTTAGGTCATTTTAGGGCAATGGGGTCTGGGTACCACCTCTGCTATAAATACCTCGAGTTTCTCCGTCCTCAGAATTCACAGCATCCTTCCGTCCCTATGTTAGCTCAAATCCAGACATAATTGTGACGAAAGGCAATCATGACCACCTTTATACGGACAGGTAACTCTATTGTGACCTCGGCAGGGAAGTTCGTACACGCTGGTTTAGAATAGTCAACACTCACTTGGATGCCTACCATAAATAGCTGCAAGTCTATACAGTACCCGCTGAAGCTTATTTACTTTTTCCCTTTCTTTGTCCACTTTAACTTGTTTGTCTTTAATTAAAAGATCTCAGTAATAGCGATGTATAAGCACATGGATGAACTGGCAGTGTGACGATTTCTTCGGTGGTGTTTACAGATAACCTTGCATCAGGGCGATCAGGCCGAACTCGTTCTTGTCTTCGGGAGGTGATTTGCCCTTTTACCTGTAATCCGTGAAAAAGTATTCACTAGAATTTAGCACGTTTATTCTACCAAAAAAAAATATTAGTTTCTGTTCCACTTGCACTTGTAGACTTACACAAATTACAGCTCTCCTCACTGAATAACAGTTGCCTCCTCAAGATCAATTCTCCATTATCGTAACGTTGGGTAAGATTTCATCCCGGTAATTTCACGCCGCTCGCAAGATACTATTTCAAAAGTTGACTTTGGCTGCCATTGTACTTTCAGTTTTAGTCTTAGTCCAGCTCCGGAACGTTGTACCTGAAACTGGTCGTGTAAATATGATTTAAGGCATTGTGAAACGAATGTCCAACACGCAAGTTGACGAAAGTATATCCTTAGAGCGTCTTTGTACTGAATTTGTAATTCTTCATCAGGAGCAGATACCTCTTCCTAACCGAGTTTGAGGTGCGTACTGCAAGGGACGGACCGAGTTTTTTTTCCCTTGATCTACATGCACCTGTTTCGGTAGTAAGTTAATAAAAGTCCATTGATCGTGGCACTAGGATTAAAAGGCTGCATCTGTGGATCCTGCAGTTAATTTAAGTTAAACTTGTGCTTACTTCTATTTCAGGATCCCTCCTTCCCCGGCACTTCATCTTCTGCACAAAGAAAAAGGAAAAAAGGCCATGGAAGCATTTCAGGCCAAGCATCAAGTAGGAAGCTTAAGGTTACTCTCCTGAGCGATGAATGGAAATCTACAAAAGGAGGCTTGTCGACCATAAACAGAGAGCTTGCCATTCAGTTGGCAAAACATCAGAATGTGGAAGTCAGTATGTACCTTCCTCGGTGCAGTGAAGACGATCTGAGAATTGCTAAGGAATACCATGTTAACCTCGTACAAGCACGAAAATTGATAGGATTTGAACCCAATGATTGGCTTTTGTCTGCACCAGAAAACCACGAGATGGATTATGTGATTGGACATGGGCTAAAACTTGGACGACAAGTGCAACTCATTCAGAAGCAGCTAACGTGTAAGTGGGTTCAGGTTTTACATACAGCACCTGAAGACCTAGGGATGTTCAAAGGATATGAAAATGCAATTTCAAAAGCAGAGGAAAAGCAAAAGGCAGAGATAGAGTTGTGTGAGTTGGCAGACGAGGTTGTAGCAGTTGGTCCCAAGTTGGCTGATGACTACTCACGCCATCTCCGTCACTGCCAGAGAGACCAATCTGTATTTGTACTCACACCCAGCATTTTTTCTGAATTTTCGTCGGTAAAGCAAGCAGCTGAAGACAGAAGGACATTTTGTGTGTTGGTTTTTGGGCGTGGTGACACGGAAGATTTTGATTTAA
>OX421458.1:3044935-3064935 GCA_949126865.1 Montipora capitata | reverse complement strand
AGATTATGGCGGATAGAGAAGAGACTTCTCTCCTCTATCTCTGGGGCATTAAAACCCTTTGACGTCCAAACCGGCCTAAACCGGCCAGACTTAGCATTTTACTCTGTCCAACGACAGACGATTTTACTCGTCAGTGGGGAACCCCTGGGAGTCAATGGGTTAAGTGCTCGGCAAAGTGAGGTAAGGATACATTTCAATTTTTTCATCAATTTTGTTTTGATTTATGGTGAATCGGTCTGGATTGTGTGCTTTGTTTTATTGTCAATGTTTTCAATCTGCAGAGCTCAAGATCGCAGGATGGTTATCGTACAGCATCTGTCCCACCAACAGCTCCTTCTCGGGTTTGTACGATTTTATCTTTGCCTGTGTTGTTACATTAAAGGGGCTAGGTCACGCAATTTTTGGCAATTTCAGCACAGATCAAATGGTCATAGAATTAACTAAAATATCAAAATAACTGTTCAAAACTATAGAAGAACTCGAACAAAACACAGGGAAGCAGCCATGAAGGGAAATGGATGGACAGAACTGGAGAGGATTGAAATGGATTGAATGTGGGTAAATTTGAAAAACGTCGGCCCAACTTTTTTCAAATTTATATCAGTCTATATCAAAGCTGGAAAATCATTCTCAGTTGTTATGTGTCCGTGATTTTGCAAATGAAAGACTCTTGCTATGCCAATTTGACGTTTAGAGCTCATAATTAACAAAATTAAACAAAATTACCCAAAATAGCGTGACCTAGCCCCTTTAACATTTATTTAGCAGAAATTCCATCAGTGCCAAAATGCAAACAAGTGCATAATTATGCTATTAGATCATTTAGCTCTCTAGTGTGTTTATGTAGGAGTTGTAAAATGAAATTCAGGACATTTAATGATTTTTAACCTAGGTAGTTTTATTCTCAATTTTCTTTTAGTCTATCATTTCTGCTCCCAAACGTCATTTGTCATTCTCTTTATATTCACAGATCGGCATCGCTTGGTTAAAGTTTACTGGATCAATGTATTTCTACAAATGTATATCTTTTGCAGGCTGCAAATATGTGGGGGGGGGGAAGGGAGGGGGTTTGGCTGGTCCTAAGTCCACCCAAGGGTGCATGGGTGACATGATTATCTCTGATAGTTAAATTCTCCTCGATTCGGTTCAACTCGCTGATTGGTATTAATGTCTTTTCTGTGGAATAGCAATGCTTCCCATAATAATCAACCCACACTTCCTAACCAGGTATGAGCCATTTTTTTCTTATCACAGAACTTATGCTGATTTAAAAACGTGGCTTTTGTGCATTTATATTCTATAGAGCACAGGTGCTTCTGATAACATTTGTAGTCAGGCGATAGTCCATCCCATGTGGTCTGCCATACATCCATTGTGACATTTTTGTGTAAAGTTACAGTAGGATTTATTTTCCAGATGGGTATAAATACCCACAAGTATTTCATTCCCCTCATGCTCCGAGATCACCTTGACCAATAGTGTTTGAGTCACGCATTACAAGTCTACAAACCTGAGGACACAAAACAATCCTTTCGGGTCACATACACAGAGGTTTCAATAATAGTCTGATAGTGAAAGAAGAGGTTTTTTTTTCCCGCAACAACATTCATATTACCAAAATTTCATGAAAGTTTTGCACCTGGAAAATAGCCTGGCTTTTGCTGCATTCTCCTAGCCAAGCTTCAACTGAGCCTTGCCTGAAGAAACGGGTTGACATTAGGCAATATGACTTTCCCTTTTCAGTCATTCAAAAGCGAGTTAAAGCAAACTTGTAGAAATTGACATGTAGTCAATTTGAAGCTTTGTACTTTCACAAGTTATTCATTTGGACTTTATCAATGTCAAATGGCCAATTGTCAAAATTGGATGCTTTGAATCAGCTAGTAAGTTGCACACTTAAATTACGAAGTACTTACATGAAGTATATATCCACTCTGATTGGCTGAGAGAAATGCAGATTTTGGGCAACACAGTGATGAGGTAATTCAATGCAAAAAGAATTAATAAACCAAGCTCTCTGATTGATGAAACACCAAAGAAAGCTGCCGATACCCAGTATTCTATTTTACAAGCTAAAATCAATAAATTTACATAAGATAACATTTTATATTGTTGATTTTGTCCCAGACTGTCTTCGTGTTCTGGCTTATGTCAGCAAGGAAACCAAGCTGATAATTCTGGCGTTGGGTGGGCCTGCCGAACTGGTTTAAATTATGAAAACCTACACTTATGAGAAACCCTTTTTTACAACCAGCCATAGCAAGCAGGGCATCGGTGAGGTAAATAGTAATAATTTAGGGTTTTACAGAAGACTGCAGTTTAAAGAGGAGGTGGAGATGGAACCACAAGAGTGGAGGGCATGTGCTTCTAGCGAGTTCTGGATGTCATGCTCTTTCCAGAATTTTTTTAAATTGGGCCTCATAAAATGCATTTTTGTCATTTTGAAGCAAGATTCTTTTTTGTGGGGATAAAAATGTAGCCAATCCAATTGAACGTGTGAGAAAAATCACTACTTAGAATAGTAAAAAAAATCTAAACAACCTGAGGAGTTACATTGTACATGAATAAATAATCTTAATTATGGTTGTAGAGCGGTTTTTAAATGAGAGTCCTAAAACCAAAACCAAAGTAATTACTTTGGCCAATCAAAAAGGACGGAGACAATCCAATAAACCAATCAAAACTCGAAGTAATTGCACGTAGCTGACACAAAGCGCGGGAAAATGTGCATGCGCCAGCTACGATTGGTTTTGGTTTCACTTCTCATTGGATAAAAAACTGGCGCGAGAACTTTGAACCAATCACTGAGTGAAGTAGATGCAAAACCAAAGTTATTCGCTAATTACTTTCGACACTCAATTGAAATACAACAAGTAATAAATAAAGAGAAAAATAAACAAATAAATAAAACGTAAATGAGTGAACAAAAAAGGAAAAAAGAGATAGGCACCAGGTAATGATTTAGCGCATAGGTACGCAGTCTACTTAACTATAAAATACTTAGGAAACACATTCATAGATGAGCTTTAAACTTAATCACTGAAGAACTTTTGATTGCTTTTTTAAGGCCCACCTTCAACCAACAGGCTTTTCGACCGTTTGTTTTTGTTATGGCAATTCACATTGCTTATCGTAGCGACCTGATTGGATGAATTCAGTCAGCTTTGGTGGGATTTTCACATATGAAAATTGTTCCACGGCACACAATGCCAAAAGGGTGAACGTGGGCCTTTAAATGATTGCAACGAAAAGGGTTTTGTTTCTCCTCATCAATTTTTGCTGCGAGCACTAGCAATTAGAGCGACACTATTCTTGCAGGCGTCCAGCACTTGACCTGCTATTAGCAACTTCCAGTACATGAATTCATAGTTCCCAATCGCGAGATTTTCATCCTTTTCAGGCTGAAGGAATGCAGGCTCTTGCTATGCATTTGGGTCACCAAAGCAACAGACTGATCCAGAATTGTAACTTGCTTCAAATGTTGGTTCAGCTGCTGGCGTCTTGTTAGATCTTAATTATCTGTAATAATCCATGCCATAAACCTTGTCTACAGATTTGGTGGCTCTTCATCGGGACCTGTGTGTGCAGGCTGAAGACAGCGTTAGTGGTAAGAAAACTGCCATTATTTTAAAGCCATTATTAGTAGTAACTGTTTTTCATTGTATTTAGTCCATTATTTCATCTACAGTTTCCTTTAACAGTTTTGGATAATAATTGTGGTTACCCTAATGGTTGTTTTTTGTGACTTTGGTCAAATAATCATCCATGTCAAGTGAGAATGCAAAGGCTATTGTCGAGCAATTTGATATTTTTCCACACCTGTAATGGGGTTTCGAGTTTAAAACTGGAAAGTGTTGACATCTCTTATCTTCTGGATTTCTTCAGTGGTAGATGTACAAGGTTCAAGAGTACGTGCAAAATGTAAGCTGAAGTTTTAGACCCAGGAATTTTGATAGTGTTGACTTCTCTCAAGGGCTGAATTTAAACACTAAGACACTTAAAGGGGTGGCACCTTAAGGTCATGCAGATGAGTTGTTACTCAACCGTAGATGCATTCAGAGCTGACTGTATGAACAATAGTTTTAAAAGCTCCCACTGGCAATGTGTTTATCATGTTTAAAATCCCCAATCACTTTTATTGAATGAATTTGAACAAGAGTAGAGTGTGAAGACAATTAAGTGATCACCTTTCATTGTGTGCTTGTTTACTTAAATCTTGCACAAATCTGGACAAATGAATTCGAAACTGGAATTGATTTTCTGTTCACATTGATTAATGAATGTGCTACTCAACTAATTCTCAGCATTGGTGGTAGTATCAAATTGAAGTGAGGAGCGTATTTTTCCAAATCAGGTTTGTGCCCTTCGTCATCTAACAAGTCGTCACGAAGATGATGAAAAAGTTCAGAATGCAGTACGAGTGCATTTTGGCTTACCAGTCTTGGTGAAACTGCTCTACCCACCATCACGCTGGCCACTTATCATGGCAGTGATTGGATGAACCATACTCCTATCCGAGAACATGGAGGTCTGCCTCAACTGGTCCAACTCATGATGCGTTCTTACTAAGATATGCAAAGGAGACCTGGGTAGAGTGTTGTGATCGATAATGTCAGAATGGAAGATATCGTGGATGGGTGTGTGGGTGCACTTCATATTTTGGCACGTGAGGCACACAACAGGGCTGTCATACGCAGTCTTCACTACATTCCTCTGTTTGTACAGGTACAATGTTAGTCTCGCTCTGTCAAATGAGTTACATTGTAAATACCTGGTAATGATGACAACCACGACAATAATTTATTATGATGATGATGTTGACTATAGTGAGGAAGAGGAAAAGTGGTTTCAATTAGCACCAACGGCAAACAAACAGTGTCAGCTACTTCACCCAGAGAAGTCGGCTCAAAGTGCACTTGCCTATGGCTCATGCAATTTTGAGAACTTTCAAAATATTTCTCTTGCCCATAAATCATCAAATGTGCTGTGTAGTGTTAATTCCTATATGTTATAATAGCCTCATTGATGATAATGAAAGTAACATGGAAGGTAATTTGAGAATCAAACCGAATGTCAAACAAAGGAAAATGTCTGCTGTTCTTGATCATTGTAATGTTGGAAATGATTAGCATTTTATGATGTCAGTTTTCTGAGTAATCTAGACAGTTTTGCTGATATCATCTGTTTCACAGCTGGTTGTTTTTCTTTTTGCAGCTTCTTTACTGTTCAATCGAAAATATCCAACGTGTTGCTGCAGGAGTACTCTGTGAATTGGCCCAAGACAAAGAAGGTGCTGAGGCGATTGAGGCTGAAAATGCAACTGCCCCTCTAACAGACCTGCTTCATTCAAGAAACGAGGGCATTGCTGCATATGCGGCTGCTGTACTCTTCCGTATGTTAGAGGACAAGTCCCAAGACTACAAGAAGCGTCTCTCCGTTGAGCTGACTAGCTCATTGTTCCGTGAAGATGCACCATGGCCAGAGGTACAGTGAAAGGCCAAAAAGCGGCGTTAATAAACTTAGGAAAGAAAAAAAGAGAAGAACAGCAGGATCTAATGTGGCAGCATTCTTTTTAGCTTCTTGAAGTTCCGTTGAAAAAGACCACTCTCTTCTTAATTACATGTATTCTGAACTGTACTTTAATGTACTGTTTACACAGTATGTCTTTTTCATACATAAGTATGGATGCCGAGTCACAAAGTCCTTCTACATGAAGTAACTCTCTTGCTTATCTGTTAGCAAGGTCATTATTCTTCCTTTATTCGTTCCATCTGTCCAAGTTTCTCCAGCTGCCCTTCCTAACCTTCAACCAACCAACCAAATCAGTGGCCTCCCAAACGTTAACCCAGGGCTTTTACAGTACAAGGGAGATGTGTACACTCGTACCACAAGTATAAACACAAGTGATACAAGCAAACTGAGTTGTGCCTTGATTGTCATTTGCCTTTTGTAGTCAATGCATCTGTTTTTGTCCCAAATAAAAACCAGTCTCGGGAGACGCAACTCTCAAAGTCTCCTTTTGTTGACTAAGTTTATTTGTTTAAAAATACTTATTAATTTTTGTTTACTTTCAGCCAATGGATGGTGACTTTCCTGATCCCAGCTACAACATGCCACCTGGTGCAGGGTATGGTTATCCACATGACGGCTTTGATTATAATGATTTTCATCATGGGGACCCTGGAATGCAGCCTTTTGGACACCCCCCTCCCCGTGGGGGCACCTGGTACGATACTGATCTGTGAAGGGAGGTTATTGCCACAAATGAAGGCTGGGAAAAATCCAAGCATTAATTTTTGCCAGTAGATTTCGAACAATTGTCTTAATTGGCACACTTTGTAATTAATAGAAAAGCTCTGGAACTAGAGCATCCTGGAACTCTTGACGAAGAATATTTGCCTTGATATAAAGAGAGCATTTTGTGGATTTCTTTTGAAGTAATTTGCACAGTGAACACACAAGCCTCATACTATTGCGTTTTCCTTTTCAAATCATGTGATAAGAGAATCCAGCGTTGAGTCTGCAGTTCTTCAGAATATAATTTCTTTGTGTGAATGGGAACATAGACTTGATTTGCAGCTCTTGCTTCTCTTGCCAAGCGAGAGAAATTATGAGATGGAAAATACTGGTAGCCCCAAATACATCTGTTTTGCAGAGTATACAGGTGTACATGTAGTTGGTAAAAGAAAGCATTTTTGTCAAAGATGGTCCCACCCTGGTCATCTTCCTGTAATCAACCTGTGCTTGGTGTTTATGATACTGCAGCTCTAAATGAAAGAAAAAACAGAAGTTGTTAAGATAATGACCAGAGTAATTATACTATACGATCATACGAATTTTTTCTTAGAGCATATTGAACATGGTAAAACATGAATCTTGGTGGTTGAAACTCAGAGCTTGTGATGTTAAATTCTTGCCATTTCTGAACCTTTATGAACTAGGAACCTTTCATTGAATGAAGTTTTGACTAAGAGGATGAATTTCAAATCTTCGTCTTGTGATTGAAATGCAACCTCTTTTAATCGAAGCCTCCATTCCTATACTTACACCGCTATGCACATTTTGTTTAATATCACGACTTTGGATCATTGGAACAGGTCAGAAAAAGTTTCAGTGACCTAACGTTTCTTCTTTTGTTATTGTGTGACGTTTGTTTTGATCGTCACGCTGCTGTGCGTGACAAAAGGCCTGAAAAAATACCTTTACGAATGTATTATATTATTTTGCTTGATTGTCATTTTTAGTGTATAGATAGCCATTGTGAAAGGCTGACTTATCCAAGCAGCCAAAGAGTTTTAGGCATTTTTAGCTGGGCAAAGCATGGACCTGATTATTTGAAAAGCTATCTGCAATAAAATTTTATAATAATCTCCAGCTGGTGTTTTGTCTAATGCCTCCGCATCTAGGGGAAAAAAATTAATGTGGATTCACTGGTTTACCGCCTTGGGTCTGAGCGTTGCCAAGGGAAACAAGAAGCATAGTTGAACAGAAACCCATTCCTTTTTAGCCACTGAAAGCGAAAACTTGCGAAACTTAAGTCGGATGTGAAGCTCTGTACTTTCGCAAGATATTCATCTGGACTTAAAGTCGGAATGGCCAGTCGGCGGAATTGAACGCTATGAATCAACTGGAAACCTTTTTGTTCACAGAAAATGGCAATTTGTTTTGAACACTTACAGTGCAATGCGCCTTACCCATTTGACAACCTACGCGTAAACACGTCAACTCAACCCATGCAACGGTGTTCAAATCACAACCGTACGAACTTTGCAAGGTTCATGCCTGTTAATGAAATTCGCACACCCTGATTGGCGGATAATTTGTAAAAAAAACCTTCTTAGGTGGCCACGGTAAGTCGCGTCGCACTGTAAAATTACTTTATACACAAGGGAAATTTTCTCCACTCTGGTTGACTGAGAGAAATGCAATTTATTGTTTTAAGAACATCTGAAGGTTGTTATATTTGAAATAAAGGACAGAGCAGAGGTCATGTTTAGTTTAGCGATTTGCAGTTGCCAAGAAGTCTGAAGTAATCCAGGCTTGAACAGGATTGGAAATTGTGCTTATGCGAGAAAGTGCGAGTCGCAGTCGCGTTTCATGTGACGTGACTGGTGAACGTGGGTAATGAGCAGGTAATGTTCCTTCTACTGACCAAATTTTTTTTTTTCACTGTTCTTTTGGAGTTTGTGAAAGCGTAGTCATCTCTCTAACATGTTGGTCTCTTCTAAGATCTAATTTTCTGCGAAACCTTTTTTTTTTTGGTAAAGCTGTGCAAGTTAATTGACCCGACGTGAACAAAAATCTGCATTTGAAATTTCATGCACTTCATTGCAATCTTTAAAGGTTTTTTTGAACAAATCTGTTTGTAAAATATCTAATATGTCCAAACTAATTAAACGCTGCCATAAACTGGATTTTTGGCAAACGAAAAATCGACGCATGCTCTGAAAAAAGCTACAAAAGATGTAAATTGATCGACTCTACCTCATCCCCAGGGTCTTGTCGGCTTTCAACAAACTGGTCCTTCAAAGCCGAAAAGTCCCTGGGGACGAGCTACTTTAATCCCAGCAGCCCCTAGCAGCCAAATAGCTTCCAAGTACCACGTGACTTCCATAGGAACAGAAAAACGAGCTGTCGCTCCCAGTTGCTCTCTGGGTTGCAGTCTGGACTTCTAATACGCACACTGACCGCCTCAATCTGCCGTCCTTTAATTAAGCCATAAGTTGAGTTACTATCGCACTAAGAAACTCATCAAATGATGTAGGCTCGGATTGAGTTGCGTATTCCTTGCCGCTCGCGGCTCCTCGATCACTTCCGCCTTGATGATTATGGACTTCGCGTGAATTTTACATATGAGTATGCAAGAAGGTAAGGGTGATTTTTTACATCCCAAATTAAAATTACTTTAGATTGCCTCCTTCGGTTTGACGTCCTTAAAAGCTTTTAACGTGATGAAGAAAATTTCTACGACGCCAGAAAAATTTCCAGCTGGCAGACACCCTCTGCTGGATCTGTAGAAGGAGACATGTCAACACAGAAGAATATTATGGCGGTTGCGATTTGCTGGGCAATAAAGTTTGAAAGCAAATAATTCGATGAAATATCGCATAAAGTGTACAATGAGTCCTGTGTAATGTTTTTTGGAAACAAATAACAAAGCAGTTGTTATGAGAACTCAATGGCCAACTGTGATGACAACGAGATCATCGCCATGCTCGCTAATATTACAAAATCCCCCAAATGGTTGCTTATCGGAAGGACAAGTCTCTGAAACACTATTTTGTTAGAGCAAGAATTCCTCCACTTTAATTTATGAACCAGGAGTTATATACGGTAAGGGGCGAGTGACAGGATTACAACCACCGTATGAACTTTACTCCGCTCACCTGGTTTCTGGATATTTACCTCCAGATAAACCTTACTTGACATGTTAACAAGAAAACTCAACAGGGGATAAATTCTCAAACCTAAGCGAAGTCTTTTTTCGAAATCCGTGACCGGTCGGCATGCATTATTTTGCAAGCGAAAACTGACTAACAACACAATATGGTAATTACACGTGTCTTGCAAATAACCGACTCTCAAAAGAACGGACTCGAAATCTCCGACTTCCCATTGGTTGTTGATTTTTGGTTCTGCGTAATTTCAAACCGATATAAAGAGCACTAAAGTCACTTTTGGTCAAACTCCCGCTCGCAACAACTCGAGCACTAGTAAAAGCAACTGATGAAGGAAGCCACTTAAGTTTCCGAAACCGGTCTTGCTATAACAAAGCAGTTCTTATGAGAACTCAATGGCCAACTTTGATGACAACGAGATCATCGCCATGCTCGCAAATATTACAAAATCCCCCAAATGGTTGCTTATCGGAAGGACAAGTCTCTGAAACACTATTTTGTTAGAGCAAAAATTCCTTCACTTTAATTTAACAACCAGGTGTTATATATGGTAAGAGTCGAGTGATAGCGTGACTGATCCCTAGGTTATGGACTACAAAATGCAGCATCACCTCCGCTTAGATTTACAAGGCAGGCAACACTGAGCCGCCGGCCGGTGGCCTCGTCTTGTTCAAGCTGGAACTGACGCCAAACTTATGAAATTCTCATCTTAAAAACACCATCGATCATCCGATCAGTTACGGATGTCAACAAACCTTCGCCAAATTTGAAAATTCACCGAGAACTTAGGCGATCCTGAAATCCATAATAAAGCTTTTGCAAGAAACCAGACCAAAGGAATTCGAGGCATTTGAGTCTACTCAATTCTTTCATTCAGTGCTTTTAAACTTTCAACGGTCGCGGAAATGGAAACCCTTTGACAAGACCATTGGGTGGTTCACCTGTACCCTGTAAGGGAACTGGTACGTGATTCAAATGATTTTATGTGGGATTTCAAGATTAATTTCCTTGAATTTCTTCGCATCTTATCAACTTGAAATAGTTGTGAAGGTGCTCTTCACCAATGCAATTTTCCACAGTTTTCAAAAGAGAAACTTGTTTTTCTCTCTTCCTCTTGCTCAACGTAACTGTTCTCGATAATCGAAATGTTTTGACACAGATGATAGGCGGATGGAACTTCTGACCAGCAACATTATTGCCATGATTTCCGTATGATTATCATGATATTATCATCCTATGCTCCTCTGCCGAAGATAATAAAAGTAACAGTGTCCAAAGTTAGAATTCTGTGCACGCCATTCGATTAAGATATTATTTTATCAGACTAAAAATAAGCAATTTCTAGCGATCCAGCTAGATAGCGATATGTTGTCAACACATGTTTTGAGGCTCATGCACATAAATCACAGAGGACAAAAGTCATTATATTATTCATCACTGAACTGAAATGGTCAGAATTTACCGGTAGTATGTAATAGTGACTGTGAACAAAGCGTTATTTTCTAGGTCTGAGTTTTTTTGGTCTGCATTTTCTAGGTCTGTGTTTGCTAGGTCTACGTTTTCTATGTAAGTCTGTGTTTTCTAGGTCTGTGGGTCTGCGTTTTCTAGACACCCTGACGATACAAAATGTAGCCGAGAAACCAAAAAAGAACCATGGCCATTCCCATATTATCTTCAATAGTGAACATGAAATAAATTAATTTACATCATCAGTCCTTAAGGGTATAGTCAGAGATAGCCAAAGTTGTTCACGCAAAAAAATAATCAGTCATAATTCACATGGCCTATGCACGGCCAGTTGTAAGGAACATTTTTCCATTTCTAAACTATCCAGCAGTAAAAAAAAAACAGAAGGAAAGAGTTTTTGATGATGACATCAGCCCTGCATCTGCCCTCTAGGAGATCATAGGTGAGAATGAGCTTTTGTATATAAAATCTTATAGGTGCACGCAGATGATGTAAGCAATTTATTTGCCTAAATTTTGCTCCTGACCATCCCCCAAAAAATGTTAAATTTGTTCAAAAAACATAGAGAAAAGGGTCAATTTTATCGGCATGCCAGAAGAAGAAGAAGGAGGAGAGCTGGCAATGGTTTCTGTGGGATTGGAGAAACCTCAGAGAACAGTTTCAATAGTTTGCATTTTTTAACATGTACATGTAAACAGAAAGAGAAATGAATGAAATTATTGAGAAAAGGCATTCTGAAAAAACGAAGAGAGCTCCAAACTGGTCTCGGCGAACATTCAGAGACTAAATACCAGTATTGTACCAGATTTCATTGTAACTCTAACTCATGAAATAAATTTGAACTCTATTTCACAAACAAAAAGGCTGTAAAAATTAGGCATCTCATCTCTGCAACTGGAGCAGAATTTTAATCCTCCTGGCCCAGCTATAAATATTCAATAATTCCTGGACAGACAAGAGAATACTGGCATCAGCTTCTTTGGAGCCCTCTTCAACAATCACACCTGTAGTTGAACATTGCACATCACCATTCATGAGTTCAAACCAGACACAAGCTCGTCAAACTCCAGCGAAGGTCATTGACTTAACCAATTTGTTTTTGAGATGCTGTTGCTCAATTGTCAGCTATTGGGCATGCCTGTAAACTAGCTGATACAGCTTGTTTGACGAAACAGTTTGATTCAGTATCTTCGCATCCATAAAGAGCATTTTTTTTTTTCGAAATTAAGCTTATACTCTGCCGGTTTCGTTGAACAAGCAACAACTTGAGTAACATCAACGAACGTAACGAAGCCATTGAAATGGGTGTCTGTAAGCTTTCACTAGTAATGATAAAATGTTATAAAACGATAATTATTGTTAATTATACAATAACTATAGCTAGTAAATGTAATCATTAATTCAATTGGATGAGCATGCATGATATTCCCAATTTCAGAAAAGAACATTTATTTCAAGCAACTTCTGCAGTTTGCATTCAAAATTGGGAGTTTCAAGAAAATGTGAACCAAATGGTTTATATCATTTTCATTAATTAAGGGAGTTTAAATGTTGTACAAAGAGAAATTCCCTCTGCTGCATGTACAGTTGGCCTCAATGCCTTGTTTATTTTGTTTCTGAAATGGATTTTGCCATGATTCACTGAGAACAAGGGTCAATGTACTCGTGTACATTTTTTTTCATTTTGTCATAGAGACAGAAAAAAAGAGGACACTCTTATGGAACTCTCAATGTAAACTTGCTTGTTTTGATGCCTTTTACTTGTTTGCCATTTGTTTAATTCACAAATTAGCCTACCTGTACATGTATATATGACAGTGTAGGGTAGCCATACATGTGTAGGGTAGGGCTACATGTATATGTGGGCTATTCAGAAATCTGCTTGGGAAATGTGGAAAGCAGGAAAGAAAAGAAAAGAAATTTGCTCTCCAAACTTCCATTTAGCTGATTGGTCAGCAATAGTGTGATGCTATTGGTTGTCGGGCATGCCTGTAAACTAACTGATACAGCTAAGTGCATGTTCCCATTTAAAATGAAGTTTCAGTTGCAGTTGCAAAATCTTAATAGCACTTGTTTTTATACCTCCCAGCTCAAATAGGCGTAGTTCTGTTGTTGAATTTCATGCTCAGTTTTTTCAGGTTTTGAAAAAAGCATAACCAAATGAATTATGCAAACCTACAGCTTCTTTGAAGCGCAATCCTTTGAAGAAGACCTGGCTTCCATTGGAGTGCCAGCAGTTGCTCACTTTTGTATCATTGGCTGTATTTCTTGTGTACATATAAAACTGATTAGTTGTACATGTAAGTGAAGTGAAATGGTTAAAAAAAAGAACTTGGGTGTAAATATTTTCTGTCAAATCATTTGAAATGGTGTTTGTGTGCTTTGCAATTTCAAAACTTTTCTCTTGAGCATGCCCTTGGACCTCCCTAGGGAAAAGGAGCCTTCAAATCTTATTGAAAGCATTGAAGCTGGATGTGTTTTTCTGATTTTAAATTTTGTTTTTTGCATGTGGACAGCTTGGAAGCTGGATATACAGTATATATTTTTTAATTCACATTTTTTTGCATGTGGACCCATCAGAGGAACAGGAGGGGATCAATAGCCGCAAAATTAACCCATTTCCTACTGAGAGCGAGACTTAAAAGATTTTACTGTCTAATGCCAGACAATTTTACTCATTGATGATTTTATTGGGGGTACTTTAGGTGTGAATGAGTTAGCAACATTGAGGTCCACTCAAATAATATGTCCCCTTTAATGTCTGCTCACTCTCTGCGTTCATTTTGTGTTTTATACCTTTAAGTAAAGAATTAATGTCTGAAGAATTGTTGTTACAGAAATGGTCCTGTGGCTGGATTTGGAGGCAAGCCACCTTCAAGTCTTTCTCCCATTTGCAAGGTACTATTTATTGTAATACTGCAGCTCTAAAGAAAAAGAAAAAAGGAATTTATTTTGATTAAATCAACAGTTGAGTGAAAAGTTTATACAGTCTCAAGGACATCTATGAAGGATAATGCTAATGAGGAGAAAACTATGTGGGTGAAACAATTATGCAAAATCTTCAGGTGCAAATAAGATTGAAAACCAGAATGCCTGCTGTGACTCAGGCATGTTTCTCCATCAATATACACTTAATGTATGGTCCCGAGGGAAACAGTTAGTTTTGGTTTCCCGAGAGTGCTGATGTCATCAGGACTCGAGGTAAAACAAAACTAACTAGTTTCTTGAGGGGCAAGACATTAAGTGCTTTGTTATATATTTAGACTTTTCCTTCAATAATCGCAGTAAAACATCTGGAGCGGGCAGCAACTGCGGAATTTTATCCTGGTCGGGATACATTTGAATTTGATTAGGGGCATGTGACTAAGAATCAACCAATCACAGTGCTCCTTTTGTTAAGTGAAAGTCTAGGTATATAACAATGACATTTAAATGATATTTGAAGTGAGGTCAGAAAAATTAACTCCTACACAAATGTGTTTTATTATTTTTATTGATTTTCTCATTCTTAGGTATATATGTTACAACATGATTGTTTCTGCATTCAATGTGGATTTCTGGCAGAAAACGTAGATAAAACCCTCTTGTGCCTTTTAAGAAATTTTAATGATTCTTCTATACTTGCTATGTACTGTACATAACTCCTTTATTTTTGCCATCCAGTAGAATAAAAGTAAGACACCTGAATTACTACCATTTGTGTCCATCCTTGAAGCATGACGAATTTTGCATGAAGTTTTACTTTTCAAATGTAAACGGTTTGTCCGGTTATGTATCACTTTTGACCAATGAAACGTTGGCGGTTATGTTGCGAAATTAACTTACCGGTACATGTATGTGAAGTGACATGAACAAAATATTGTAAGTAAATTACAGTGTAGCTTCATTATTCTTATCTACAGATTATGGAATGGTGGGAAGGTTATTCTGAAGGTTGTTTGTAAAAGCTTCCCAAGATTTCAATAATGTCAAAGGTAATTACTGTGGCAAGTTATTTTGAATAATTTTATTAGGAAGATTGGTACATCTACTTATTGGCTTCAGTGCTGCTCTGCGACCCACATTTAAACAGTCATGTGTATTTATCACTTGTACTGATTAAAAGTGAAGGCAAGCATGATGTCGGTGAGTGCAGCTTGCTTAGTTAACCTCCATAGCTTACTTGGAGTACTTGCTCTGCTTATATGAGGCAAGCCACCCATGCATTTTTGATGAACATGAATCACTTTCCCAGTCTGTGCTTATCCTTTACAAAATATACCACTTACACCACTGAAAAACTACATGTAGTTCCACTCCCATTACTGCTACTAACTAATCCTACTCCTGCCTGTACTACTACTGCTGCTCCAGCTTTGGCTGCTGCTACTGCTACCAAGATATCATACTTGTGTATGGACGTTATCTACATTGTAGATCCTCACCATTCAGAAGTAACAATTGTCCCATGTCATCTTGTCCCATCACCACCATCATCTCACTAACTCTGATAGAAGTTAAAAATCAAGGGTCAACTTTAATCTTTTGCTCATCCTTTGGGGCATGGAGCCATCTAAAATTCCCTTAACTACACACCTATGCACAAAAGTGTTAAGTTTTGCTTAATTTATTTTAGGCGTATTTAAGACCAAGTCATTGCCGGTGTTTCACCAAGGCTATTCGCCCCAGGGAAGTTTGCATTAATGGCTTTGTAATTTGCTCAATTGCATTCTTTGTTGCTTCCCTCCATCCCTCCCACATTGTGTTCATTCCACACTCTGGTTTTCAGTGAACATTGTATCAACAGATGTAAGGAGGTTGGCTCTTGCTTGGTTTCCATGGTGACCTTGGTACTGAAGAGACTGCCTCGTTCAATAAATCTTTTTTCATGATGGCGGCCAAATAAAATCTTCTTTTGTTTTAATGGCAACAAACCTTTTTAGTTTTTTCAGCCATGCAGAAATTAAGAGGTGGCGCTCTATTCTTCACTTAATGAATAAAGGCTGTTTTTCTCAATTTTGAAGAAATTGATCTTCTAATAACTTGAAAGTGTGCGTAACGTCTACTTTGCTGTGCATGCTCAAGCCAACAATAAATTCGCATGTTTGGTGTAGAAATGAAGAAATAAATGATTCTTTTGAAGCTGATGAATGCATGTGTTTAGGACTTCTACTAGAGGGCGTTGTAGGCGTCGTGGTAGAAGGGTGTGGTCGGGACATTTGGACAGGGGATTTTAAAAAGGCATCACAGTCTGCAGGGGTCACAGAGACGAAACAAGGGTGTTGTCGGACATAGGCCACTTTCAAAAATACAATAATCTCTTTATTTGCCCTCCAAAATTTTGCATAAGCATTGTCTTCAGTTTCTCTTGGGACTTAAAATGGTCCTAAGAGAAAATAAAAATATTGCCTATGCAAAATTTTATGGGCCAAACAAAGAGTATTACGGTATTTTTAAAAGGGGCCTGTTGGGACACGGTGTCATTCATTCTTGTCCTTAGAGTCAGCTTTTCTTTCGGTCAACACCAAGGACACGAACTCCGGCTACAATGAAAGGAGAAAGTCTGCAAATCAGAGACTTCCGGCTCTTCTATGCTCTTCTTTTATCTAAAGCCTGTATGATGCTCTTCTGAATCCCTTATCCCAATGTCCTAACCACGGTTTTTGTCCGTCAACTCCTGCAGTGCTATTTAGAATCTATTCCCATTTGAATGCTTTGATGTTCATCTCCACCTTTCAAGGACGGTATTTGCCCTCTGCCTCTGTATCATTCATCAGTGTTCCATCGGTCTGGAGTGTTCCTTAGTTGGTGTTCCAGATTTTAGCATTTGCCATACTGTTTAATGACATTTGAATGGCTACGCGAAAACTGCAGTAAAAAGGGCAAGCGAAGGGGGAGGGGGTGAGGAGAAGGAGTGAGAAACCGCCTGCAATCAACTCCACGACATTTTTGAAACCTCCCATTTCCAATCGTGTGACGAAAACGGGTTTGATGTCAACTACCAACCAATCATAGCACGCCTTGTGTAAACAATGGTGGTAAGACAATTAATTCGCTTGGGAAAAATTACAAGATCGAACTGACATTTCAACTCACCATTAACGTTTAACTGTCTATGTTTCATGTGTGTGCGATCCATTGACAATGATATACAGCCAACAATCTTTTGTGGAAGTCATCAGAATGTCCTTTCAGCATGTTGAGAAATGCCTTGTCCAGTGCATCTTCTGCTGATGAGACAGCCACCAACGAAAGGTGTGATTACAAATGCAGAACGCATTTCACCGACCATCTTCTCCTTGTATTGGACAAGCTGAAATGTGAAGCTTTTACCAAATCCCTTGGGAAGGACGTCTGCCAAATTATCACCTCCATTTATTAGTTGTTATATGTCTTTCTGCCCTTATTTAAGACCAGAAAATCCAAGCTACCTGCAAGGAAGTTTCCAGATTTTTAGAAAATGGATTGTGGGCTCTTTATGCTCTGTTTTGTCTTTACACTTCAATAAAAGGGAGCACTGTAAATTTGACTGACAGGCAGATTTTTTGTGACACTTTATCAGCCAATCTGGAATGGGAGTATCAAAAATATTGTGAAGATAATTGCAGGCGGTTCTCACTCCTTCTCCTCACCCCCTCCTCATTCACGTACTCTTTTGACTACGGTTTTCGCATGCCCATTTACATTTCAAACAATCTCTCGAAAGTCAACCCCGGTGGAAAGAAGCTTTGAAAATTCATCAAACCATCTGCTAACCAGGGCCCGGTTGTTCGAAAGCCGATTAACTTACACTGTAATCCAGGATTAGCATAAACTATTGTTTCATGTTTTCAACTTTTTGGTGAAAGTTTCTTTTGCTTATTTTCGTTTTTCAAGATTCACTTCTTCTTATGTAAATTTTGCCGATTATCAGCGTTGAACTGCATTTGGGAATAGAGAAATGAACTCCTTGGTTAATTTTTAATCTGGGATTAGCGTTAATCGGCCTTTGAACAACCGGGCCCAGGCTATTAGTGACCGAATCTTCATGTGACAGTTCACATGTTGTGCGGTTGCACTTAACAATAGCGGAATCTCTGTAAAGGAATATGCGAGGTACAGTGGGCTTAAGTCACAGTCAGCAATCATACATGTATTATGGGTCATGCAGGCCTCTAGCCACGTAACCACATACTTACTGGTTTATTTATTTAATCAATCACTTTCACCACAACAGAGAAACAGGAGTCTAACCATTTGCAGATGTAATTACAAAGGCAGCACTTTCTCCTCAGTTATTTAAAGACCATGAGTGTTGGACCGGCCGGAGTTGAACTCACGACCTCCCGCATGACAGCCCGGTGCTCAACCAACTGAGCCACCGGTGCGCGGTTTTCAAAAGCAGAGCTATATCGTTGATCTCTGTGGGCAAAATCAACTGTTACGCTTGTCTATGACCAACAGTCTACCTTTTTCAGTAGCAAGGTAATAAAATTCAAATTATTGATTTTTGACTTAATGTTTATTAAAGGATCCCTCCTTTCCCAGCATCTCATCTTCTGCATCACAGGAAGGCCATGAAAACAGGTCAGGCCAAGCAGCAAGTAGGAAACTTAAGGTTACTCTCCTGAGCAGTGAATGGCAATCTACAAAAGGAGGCTTGTCGACCATCAACAGAGAGCTTGCCATTCAGTTGGCAAAACATCAGAATGTGGAAGTCAGTATGTACCTTCCTCAGTGCAGTGAAGAAGATGTGAAAATTGCTGAGGGATACCATGTTAAGCTCATACAGGCAAAAAAATTGGTAGGATATGAACCCATTGAATGGCTGTCATGTGCACCAGAAAACCACAAAATCGATTATGTGATTGGACATGGGCTTATACTTGGACGACAAGTGCAACTCATTCAGAAGCAACTAACATGTAAGTGGGTTCAGGTTGTGCATACAGCCCCTGAAGACCTAGGAATGTTCAAAAAATATGCAAATGCAATTTCCAGAGCAGAGGAAAAGCACAAGGCGGAAATAGAGTTGTGTGAGTTGGCAGATGAGGTTGTAGCAATTGGTCCCAAGTTGGCTGATGAGTACTCACGTTATCTCCGTCACTGCCAGAGAGACCAATCTGTATTTGAAGTCACACCCAGCATTTTTTCTGAATTTTCTCTCGTAAAGCAAGCTGCTGAAGAAAGAAGGACATTTTGTGTTTTGGTTTTTGGGCGTGGTGACAATGAAGATTTTGACTTAAAGGGTTATGACATTGCAGCCGAAGCCTTCTCTAAGTTAAAAAAAAAACCATTATACCAACTGGTCTTTTTTGGTGCACCACTTGGAAGAGAGGAAGAAGTAGCTGAGAAATTGTGTCAGCATGGCGTTGCACGAAGACAGCTGACAGTTCGCTCCTTTAAGGAAAGCAGAGAGGATCTCATCAGATTGTTTTATGAAGTAGATCTGTGCATAATGCCATCAAGAACTGAAGGTTTTGGTTTAGCTGCACTTGAAGCATTATCTGCAGGTCTTCCTATTCTTGTTAGTGGTAATTCTGGTTTTGGAGATGCTCTGCAGAATGTGCCACACGGTTCAAGTTGTGTAGTAAATTCTGAAGATCCTAAAGAATGGGCTAGGGCAATTAAAATTGTCTGTAAAAAGAGGAGGGATGTTCAACTAAAAGAGACGAAGGATCTTTGCATTGATTATGCTGAGGAGTACAGTTGGGAGAAACAGTGTGGTGAACTTGTGAGAAGGATGCTTGATGGTAAGTGAAATGACTTGTTACTTGGTACATTTGGGAAAGGGGTTAAATGAAGTTGAATGGTTTCTAGGGTGAAAAACTGTTGTTTTGTTTTTGTTTTGTTTTTTTTTTCAAGAAAATTTAAGGGGACATACTTTAATTTTTGGATGTACATTAATTTTGTAGAGGTCGCTAGCCCATTGACTTCTCAACTGCACCTACCACCCCCCATTGATTAGTAAAGTCATCTGGTATTACACAAATCTGTTATGTCTTCCTCCTAGGAGTAAATGGGCCTTAATCACGTGGCAGCCATGTTGTCTCCTTAGGGATTGAAAACTTTTGTTTTTGGCCACCAAAACTCGTTTGGACCAAACATTTCAACTTGAGGCCTGGTTACAAAATCTATTGTCTGTGGCCAAGATAGCTGCCATGCAAATAAGGCCCA
>OX421458.1:3019935-3039935 GCA_949126865.1 Montipora capitata | reverse complement strand
TCCCGTGATAACGAATTTGTCTCTATTGACGACCTTGAATCTCTGATTGCGCTCTTTAAGGATGCCAAAAATACTGGAACACAGAATCTCAGCGCAACAATCAGCATTAAAAGAGACGATGACCTTGAAGAGTGCAATGGCTGGTTATTGGATGTTTTGCAAAGAAAGGAAACTCTCAAGAACAGTTATTTGGGCAACGGCTTGGATGCTGGAGCAGCAAGCAATACCTCATTCATTGCTCTCACTCCGCAAAATATCAATGATACCAACTTCAGTCGTAAACCAGAAGATAGTCTTGATGACGTCTTAGCAAGGAACACCACACTGAATGCTCTCAGTTTGACATTCAACGGTGACGACAACTTAAGCTATTTATGGGCACTCCTCCTGGGAGATGGTTTGGTACTCAACACATCACTAAAGAATCTTACCCTAACAATTATCTTCGACAAGGGTTCGAGCGGTAAATGGCAAAATATAGTATTCATGGATGAGATGGGCAAAAGATGGAGACAAGGCCTTGACTATGGTTTGAAACGCAACTCGTCACTGAAGAATCTCACTGTGATAATTGAAAACCACAGCGATTTATTGAATGATTATGACCCGTACGTTCTTGGTTGGACACAGAACACATCAGTGGAGAATTTCTTTATAACAGTTAACAACCACTCACATCAAAGCAGTGTCAGTATAGGCGAAGGTTTCGGAAGCGAGAAATCACTGAAGAATCTCACTTTGACAATCAACAACTTCGGCGGATTGAATCTTGGCTACGGAAACCTTTGCTTGGCAAACAAGTCAACAAATGATTTCTCCTTGACAATTAATAACTACGGCAATTTAAATATTAGTTGTAATTTTAATACCTACTACCAATTATTTGGTATACCTACGTTCTCAGATGTTTTGCGGCAATGGAAGTCTTTAACTACTTTTAATTTGACACTCAACTCATGCGGCAAAGGAGGTGAAGACCTTTTAAATCGTCTTATGAAGGAAGCAATGATAAGTGAATCACTTGAGACACTGAGATTGAAAGTTAACGATCGACAAATTGCAAATCACAGGCGTGGATACGACTTCAGCGAATTTGTGGTAACGTCTCCATCACTTTCGCTCATAGAATTAACTTTCAGCCTTTATGGCGGGGAGGAAGGCTCGAGAGAATGAAATTTGGAACGTGAAAGCGTTTGCATCGGAAAACTGCAGGTACACAACTACTAAACTATCTCAAAGTACACTGCAAGTTGTCGGTCAGTCCCTTCGATGCCGACAAGTGATTGAATCAATAGGTGTTATGAGCAAAATCAGCCGTGGAATGTTACTCACAAGCCTTTTCGCGTGACCGACAGCAAGCGCAGTTGAAACGTTGATCTTTTACACTAGTCTTGATGTCGACACATTTGAATTACTAATTATCTTTATTTTTTCTAGAGTTCTAGAAGTGATTTGTTTTCAAATTTGGAAAAACTGCCGCATCAATAAATTATTTTCCGTGAGACCTATGATGTTTTCTTCCAATCAAAGCGTCAGAGGCAGCATTATGAAGGAAACAACTCCGTCCCTTGCATTCTTTGGAATTTGTGTTTGGTTGTCATTGAAGATGACTGTCAAAGACCACGGAGCTTGTAAAACATTCTTTCATGGTGATCAAAGATGACTAAAGATCTTAAACCAAGGAAGACAAACAACATGTTGTAAAATAGTACAAACGAAGTCAAGCATACAAGCAGCCGTCTTTTCGCAGAGCCTTATATGCTTTGATGGAGGATTGATAATTAATCCGCGAGCACAGTTACACCTCCTTTTACATAGCGTGTGTTGAAGCGCATGCGTTGTGAGTGACAATGGTGGCACAACATTAGTTTGGTTAAGACTCAAGGGATACCATTGCTCAGGAACAAGGACAGTTCATATGTGCCAGCAGTCTGTCGATCGAAAACGATTGTGGGTTATGTTCTTTAGTATCTAGTGGGCAACCGTCACTTGATTGGTCCCGCCGGGCTACCAAATTGAAGCCATCGAGTTGTGTCGCTCATGCGCATATTCCTGCTCTCGTGCTTGCATTTTTTAGGTTTGTTTTAACTCAAAATCTGACGCAACGATTGTTGCCCTTAAAGTGAAGGCTCATTTTTTCCCACACGTCCTAGGTTGCCATACATAATTAGGGACTTAAAGATCCAAGACGCGGTCGTCAAAGAGAACGCCGCAAAGTAACATTAGGGACGTGAGTCCAAAATATAACTTAGCGCTATCGCAAGTATTTTGCGACTAATCCGTCTTGTTCACCTTGCACAATACAGGCGAACTATCCTGTAACTGAAAAGGTACAAACGGTTTTAAAGTCACAACAGAAAATATTACTGTTTCCTTGTTATATGCTCACGTTGTCGTCGAAACCTAAAAGTTGGTGATTTCACGTTGTTTTTTTGTAGAGTACGGTAGAGAAATGCACGCAAATTCGTGTTGCACGTGCAGCACGAGTATTTTTTTTTTTAACCAATAATATTCTTGCTTCGTGTAGTTGCCGTAGCCGTAGCTGTAGCCGTCGTCTTTGCTTACACTCCATATTATCATTGGTTGGAAGAGGAAGAATAAGCGTGCTGCACGTGCGGCAAGCATTTTGGCACATATTCTTGCGGTAATCTGCAAAACAACGACGTCAAATCGCCATAATAGGGAGCTTACGAAATGACGACGCCGACAGCAACGACGACGCTACAAAACAATAGGTTTAGTGAGCAAAAACAATGGCTCTGCACGCTCTGCGCGTGCGTTTTACATTTTGGTACATTTCTTTGCCGTCATCTCCTAAATGACGCCGTGAAATGACCAAATTTAAGGTTCTGTGGAGGACGTTAGCACATGACGATGAATTTTCAGTTCTCTCTCTACGCTTTCAGCACGCTCATACAAGTTTAATTCCTCGACAGTTACTACACATTTTTAACGCGAAACTACATGAAATAGCTTCGTTAGTGATATGAATAACGCGAACTTGTTTTTTTAAATGAAGTCCTCGTAGCTGTCGTCGTCCTCGTTTCGTAAGCTCCCTAATTGCGGTTTTGACGACAACGCGAGCGCTACAAATGTGAATCTTTCGTTCTGAAACCGGGCGTTGTCAGTTTACATTTAGGACACATGCCAACGTTGTACGACGCGAACGAGATGGAATAATCGCAAAGAAACGTAGAGCAAAGTTGTATTTTAAGGTGACGTTCTCGTCTACCACGCCGTCGTAGATCTTAAAGTCCCTAACCTAGATCTTTGTAGCACCAAGAGAAAGAAATATGTAGCAAAGGTATCTGTTTGCAAAAGTTCTTTTGGTTATTCAGAAGTTCCAACCACTGTAACAAAAGAAAAGAAATCCTTTTTTAGACAGCAAGCAAAGGTCTGTTTGGTCATAGTTAATATAGAGGGGAATGGTTTGGAAGGTCTGCAAACATCAAAGGATCAAACAAAGATGCCAAGATTTACGTTGGAAAGTCCACGACCGTGCACAATTTTTTGTTTTGCGCTCATACACTATGCATGAATTACGTAACCAACACGTTTCTATTGGTTAGTTTCTCAGTACGGAGTAAACAACTACTGTGTTTTGTGCACGGTCACGGCCAAAAAAGAGAACAAAAACCTACAGCAAAGAAATTTATCGGGTTTCATAACCATTCCCCTCTATTAATTACGGTTTGTACATAGGTAACAAGAGTCGATGTCAACACGTATCCTCCCTTGTGATATTGATTTAACCATATTTAAGCCAACACTTTTTTATGCAATATTGTGTGGCAGTTGTTTCATGTAGATTTCTTATTTCGTAACTTTTTGTTACTTGTTTAGACGGGTTAAAGCAAGCAGACAAAGATGGTCTGACCTTGTGATTTTAGCGTAAGAATTATTTCACGTTGATATTTGTTGCTCGTGGATTCTTTCGTAAGTTTTTGACCAAGGCGTTCCAAGGTCACTCAACGTCAGAAATTGCATTCAATCAAGTTTCCATTGTACGTCAAAGAAATCTGAAGACAGAAGGGCTTAGAAATTTAATTTGTTACGAGTTAGCTAAGCCAAAAATACCGGAAAAAAATGGTAATTTTTGTCAATGGTTACTTGTAGAGATCAAATGAAGTCTTTGCAGTTATTTCTTCAAAGATGCAATTTTACAGTGGTTATTTCCAAGACAACAGTCTTATTTCGGATCGTAACAATAAAAGTTCGTTTTTAGTAAATGTAATTACTTTCAAAGCCTCTCTTCTGCTGGATTGTTCTGTGACTATCGCAATGGCCTTTTAGGGATCGTTTAAAGCGGGCACTGGAAGAAAGTGGAGAATTTTCTAAAACTTGACCATTCTCCTCCCCAGAGCTCTCCGTTTCTGTTGGTCACGTCCGACCGTGTGACCAAATGAAACGAAGGACTCTGGGGACAAGAATGAAACTTGTCAGCCCCCTGTCAGTCCCTAGTTTCCGTAGTCTCCCACCATCGTTAATACATGGAGATGGTTATGAAACTCGGCAAGTTCCTTTGTTTCATGTTTTTGTCCGTATTTTTGGCCTTGACCCTGCACAAAACACACCTTTTTTCGAGAAGATAACCAATCAAATCCTTGGATTAAATTATGCGCAACTAATTTACAAACCCGTGCGAAGCGAAAACAAAAGAATTCAACATCGATTGCAACAACATTGTTCTCGCCTTTGAAGGTCCTAAGGTTTCATAACCAGTCCCTCGATTAACTATGCTCCCACGCAGCCGTTTTTGTGTCGTCACGCAACTCTTCTGCCAACTTCAATTTTCTTAGATGCCAAGTTTAGCCCACAGATATCTCATTCCCAATACTCTTGCTTTTACTTTGGTCAGTTCCAGTGTTTGAGACACGTACTGCAACCCTGGGGACACAAAACACTCTTTTCGGGTCACGTACACAAGATTTCAATTTCCCACCCTAAACACAACGCTGAAAAAATTTAAACACTAAGACGCACTGTAGGCGTGGTACCTTAGGCACAAGCAAATGATTTATCAATCATCCGTGGACGCAACCGAGAGCTGAGCTCTTTGATAATTTGTTCAATAAAAAAAGCCCCTTAATGGCAATGTGTCAGTAATATGTCATAAATTGTTATCTGTCGTTCTCTTTTTAATCCCCAGTTCCTTTTTTAGGGCTTCCGTCCGATCACGATCTTGGATAATTAATCAGGTCTGCTTGACTTAATTTGAAATTTTATAGTGCGTCTTCGTTTTTAAGTTATGTTTTGGTTTCAATAACATTCGTATATGACCAACATTTCAGCGATAGTGAAAAATCTAGCACCTGGCAAAAAGCCTGACTTCTGGCTACACTTTTCTTTCTGTGGTATCATTCACTTATCAGAGCTTCAAGCTAATCTAGCCAGGTCTACAACATGCTGGAAGGGACAGACTATAACACCAGAAATTCGATCTTTTCTCTGTCCGAACAGCAGTGTGTAGTTCTTTAAAGTCCGACAGTGTTAACAGCAAGGGTTGAGAAACGGGATCTCCGGTTTATAGTCCTTATCCGCAAGAAGACTTGAAAAGTCAAACCATTCACATATGTTATGTTTACAACACTTTCAACTTTCTCAGTTATTTTAAGACCCGAGCGTTGCTCTGGTCTGGGTTCCAACCCGTGTACTCCGACACGGAGACCCGATTCTTAACCAAATGAGCCAACCGGCAAGCGGTTATAGTTAAAGCTCGAAGCAAAATAACTGTAGCTGGACAAGATGGAGATTGCTTTGATTGGCCTCGCTTTCCATAGGTTGAAAGACGAAGGCGAAATTTTCTAGCCATTCAAGGTAATGCAAGACCAATGCTTTCAACACTTACCGAAGACCATTCACAAAGGAAATTTATTTCTTTGGGAAAAGTCGAATAAACATAATCATGAACATAAAAACTATGCAGACTGTGATTAGCATGATCCAAATCCACCAGGAACAAGATGCCTGCGTTAATTCCTCCAGTTTTTCCGATTCTCGTTTGAGTTTCTCAAAATTGGAGTCTGCCAGCTTTGTCGCCTGTTCCAACGCCTAAAAAAAGGAGAGGACACTTTGTATATAATAGCTCAGAAGAAAATACTTTTCCGGGAAATGTGGTGCTTGAAAAAACTAGAGAGGCACTTAAACACCGTTTTTTAACACAAACATTCAATTATAATCTAAAAGCACGAACTTAGTAACATATTGAAACAGGTCGCCGATTGCCAGGTGTCAGAAACAACAATACAGGGCGGACCATTGGTAGCCTCCTTCATTAAATCTTCCAACACGACATGGGGAAAGTATGTCGTTCTTACTTCGCTGCTCGCTGAGTTGATTTAGCTGCACAGGCTACCATCCCACTAGTTGTGTGAGGTTGAATTGGTGGCCTGTGACTCAGTTGGATGTGTACGAAAACAAAAGCGTCAAAAATCTACGCGCCATGTTGGAGAAGAAGAAAAGTTGAAAATAGAACTCTCTGGTAAATCGTTTCTTTTTTCAGTAAATCAACATGACTTCTTCCAATATGAACGACACTCCTCTATAAATACAAAATCTTCACCTTTTATTACAACTGCGTGAATAAAACTCCTACCTTGTTATCTTCTTTTATAATATTGCTGGCCATGACGGATGTGTGTTTTAAATTCTTAGCCATCTTGATCATTTCTTCGGCAATGTTCTCCTGCATCTTCTGGTGATATTGTAGTACAGTGTCTATGCTATCGTCTTTTGTGTCTCTTTTCTTGTCACCTGTCAGCCTGACAATCATCAATTCTTTCTTAGACTTAAGATGTTCACACCTGATCGGACAAATTTTGCACCGGTTGAAAAATTTGCCCGCACACTATGCTGCCATAGTACGACGCAATATTTTTCGCTCAGTTCAGAAGGAAACGACCCCGGAAGAGGGGGCGGAGGAAGACATTGCATAGGAAGGGGCGAGGATGCTCGTCGGAAATTTAAAATTCATCTCCTAAAGGAGACCAATCTGGGCGTGGCTCAGGCTTTCTTTTTTTTTACCTCTACAAGAGACCAAATTAATTTTATATTTCTGCCTTCTGCCTACCTTCACGGCTAAATATGATGGCTTTTGGCACAGAACACCTTAAGCGAGACCAAAATTCAAATTTACACCCCCAAGAGAGACGACGAGCATCCTCGCCCAAATGCGAAGAAGAAGTAACTGAGATGGGGTCTATGATTGGCCATAAAATAGACTATAAAGGGGAAGGGGTTCTGAGAGGACAGCGGCACATACCCAGCCAAAATTGAGCACACAACGTGTGGATTGGGAAAATTGTACTCTTACGCAATATCTACAACAAGCGCCAAAAGCAATTAAGACACTTTTTACCACAATTTCGGAATGTGGAAAAATCAGTTTCATCCCTGTGTCTTTTTAACTAACCCCCTCCCCCCACTAGCAATGTCCTCTTATTGTGAAGCCTTACTTTTTCCGTTACCAAAATTGAACTGTGAGAGGAAGGGGGGGGGGGGGGGGGGGAAGAAGAAAGTGGCAAATGTGACCTAAAGATGAATTTTTCTCAAGAGTGATATTTCCGGTACAGTACGTACATACATGAACTTACTTTCAATTCGGATTTATAGTCTAAGAGTAGTAATGCTAATAATTCCGAAAGCTGACAAAATTAATGAATTAAGATAAATTGACGTATGGCAAACAAATACGAATAAAACTAGCAGTAATCAGAGATAAGGCGTTCGAGCTACAAGACCCAGTAAAATTTACATTTTGACTGAGAAGGATGGTTGTGTTGCATCAAATAGCAATTTAATCTAGATGCATCGCAGGAACAATTTGATGTTTGAATGTTGTGTGGAGGTTGTGTTGGTTTTGATGTTTATCGTCACATTTACGTGTTCTATTAATCCAACTTTTATCTGCTGGCTGAGGTTTCAGAATCGATACTGAAAGGGGAAGACTTCCATAAACCAGAATGGCGCAAGGCACTTTCCCACAAAAGAACTATTGTTATTCCGATTAACAATTTCGTACGAACCAAGGTCGAATTGCAACGACCATGACACCGTTAAAGTTATAATTGGATTCGTTTTGAAATTGGGGCTCAAAAATAGACAATCCTGATTGTTTCGATTGCCGTAGGTCCCTCTACAACTCCTCTTTCATTGTCAGAAAAAATCGTTTCCCGCTCGACGAACAGACAAGATGCTGACTACAAACAGTTACTGCTGACATCCAGGTCTAAGACTCTTTTCACCCTGAGATACTAAAGCCTGGTTTTCACTAGCGACGCAAGCACAAGAGCGCTTATTTCACCGTGAAAACGGGCCTGACGAGATCATAAGCACAACCCAAGGATCAAATTTTCCCCTTGTGCTTGCGCGTACGCTTGCGTTCGCTAGCGTTGAGTGAAATTGGGATGTAACGAAACCACAACGAAAGCTGAGATGTTCGTCCAATGAAAAAGACCCGTTCCACATTCCACTCGGAGCGCCGCGTTGTAAGATAGAAAATGGAACTAGTGAATTTTGTCTCTGCGTTGTGTGCTTGTGCTTGCGTTATGGTTCGTTTTCACTTGACACGAATCTCTTGTGCTTCCGTTTGTGCTTGGGGTTGTGGTTGCGTCGATAGTCAAAACCAGGCTTAAACAATGAATCAAAAACATGCTTATTCACCTGTTTCGCAACCCTTGAGTGTCTTCTCTTTTTTCTGTATCAAAGACAGATGGGGAAAAAATGAACATCCTTATGAGGAGAAAACTTAGCATGCCTCCCTCATAGGAGGCCTTCAAAGACCTTTATCCATAAATAACCTCTTAATAAAATAGTATTCTCCGCCTACTCTTCAGGTTTTGCCGCCTACAAAAATTCTTATTGAAAACCATGAAAAATCTGAAAAACGAATAAAGCTTATTCTCTGCTTTCTCAAATCCCATAATACATCTTGTTTATCCCCCTAAAATGCTTTGGATTTCTCTTGGGACATAGATCTTCATGTCCCAAGAGAAATCGAAAACAATGCCTATGCCAGTTTTTTGGGGGTAAAAGAGGTGTATTATGGGATTTGAGAAAGTAGAGAATTGGCTTTTGGAAATAGTCGCTTACACAAAAACAATATGAAAACGTGCTAAGAAAGTATTGCTTCAACCGTTGCGCAAACCCTTGACTGCGTCTCAGGTTTGCATAACTGTCTTGAATTCTCCCTACTCCCCCTCATGTTTAGATGAGGCCATGGAAACACAGAAAACGTCCTCTATTGCTAAATCAAAGCTCTAGACTTAAGAAAATGTTAAAAAATTTTCATCTTCCCTTACCATCTACATGTAGATCTCCTAGAAGTTCATTTCTCATTTCTTTGTGAATCTGCGACTTTGCTCGAATGTGGAGTTCCTGTGCTCTGTTTGATGGCCGATCTTTTTCTGTTGCCGTAGTCTGCCCTAGCGTTTGACTCAGTGGACGAACTAACTGTTGACTTGCTATAAGTTTCTCTGTTGGAGATTTCTATTGGAGTAAAAAGTCATTCAACAGAAATTCGAGTTAACGTTTAACACTGGGAAACTACAGTATAGCCGCATCAACCTTAAACCAGTTGCAGTAGAAATGGTTGATCTCCAGAGAACACAACCTTAATAATTAATTAATACATAAAAAGTAATTATGCTGACGAATAAAATTTACAGTCTTCACATCTCACCAATTTCTGTGTTTCAATGAGACCTTTCAGGAACTCTACTTTCTTGTTGTATTCATTCATGATATCTGCACTTGGTTTGCTATAGGAAAAAAAAAACAGGCAAAAAATGTCAGAAAACAGTGAAAAGAACAAGGAAACAGAAAGCAAACCACCTTAATTTATTAATTTATTATTCATCATTACTGTTCTTCCAGCCAATATTTTCAGACAGGAATTTGGGCAAATAACTTCCTATTTGATTGACTTTTTAGGTGTTTATCCAATTTTGCTTAAAAGCAATTGAACTTTTGCATACGATCGAACACAAGTGCTCTACATTTTTTTTTCTTTCTTGGGCCTGTTTGCTCTTGGTTTTCAAGAAATAATGTTTGGAAAAAGCTGTGTTTCTGGTGGAGACATCTTTTGCTAGCAGCCTTTACTTCCTAATAGCCCTTTTCACGGTTAATTTTTCTCATTTGCATTACAATGTAATCTGACGTGGATGCGAGGCAATTTCGGGTTAAAACTAATCGGGAAAAGGGCTATTAGATCACTGCAGAATTATTTACACATGTACTTATAGGCCCTTTTAAAACCTAATATATGCAGTTTTACACTAATCAATATAAATTATATTTAAAATTTTATTCAGAAATGTACAAGAAAAAGAAATCAGAAAGACTACAAAAGCTTGTATCTTTTGTCAATAGCGCAAAAAATTAATATATTGCGAATTAATTATTTATCTTATTAAAAGGGTCTATAGGGTAAAAAAAGGTAAAATCCTATATTTACAGTGTAATGCGTCCTCACTTGTTTCTTCAGCTACGAAGCTGGTATCAATGGAAGCTGACCTTGTGCCCTTTACCACCCTCCCTCTGTCAGTGCTCCATTTCATGGGTAATTAAAGCTATAGCTACATGTACACGGATCAAAACGAAAATTGAAACAGACGTTGAAATCACGGAGGATCAAACTAGGAACCTCTTGCTCCGAAAGCTGCGCACTAACCAACTGAGCTACACCTGCTCCTGTGCCTTTTAAAAGCCTGGCATCAAAGTGGGAACCCTGTGCCAGGGTTAGCTGTGACTGAGTGACTTTGTTGAGCAAGGATTTGAGATGGTTCCAATGGTTTATCGCCCAAATTGTGGAAGACTTGAAAGTCTCACCATAAAATTTTGCAGATGTCATTACAAAGAAAGCACTTTCTCTTTACTTATTTTCAGACACAGTATGTGGCTTGAGTTAAACCAACAAACTCCCACTCAGAAATCCAATGTCCAACCATCTGAACTAACTAGTTGCAATTTTGTTTATTTCAAGTGAACATTGGGCATCCTCGTTTATTACTACACCCAATCTGATGCATATTAGATCAATCAATGGATTATAAATTCATCATTAGAGAGATCTAGCATTGCCCTGATATGAAATGCCAGATGGAAAATGGCAGGTTGTTGTTTGTTCTAAAAGCACGAAACTTCTGTTTATTTGAATTCATCTCTCTGTTTGAGAAGTTCCTCAAATATTATCTGAAGCTAACAGGTAAGGAATCAGTTTAAGTCAAACTCGTTTCTTTTGCTAGACCCAGTATCCTTGAGTATGCGTCCTCTTGTGAAATTCTCACACTGATTGTGATGTTAACCGCCTCAAACAAGTGCAGAAGAACGGGGCCCTCTTTGCATGCAATGTCAAGTACATGTACTACAGGTTTAGTGAAGTCTCTTGGCTGGGATACTCTTGAACATAGACATCAGACTAAGGATTCTGTTTAATCAGTCAGTCCTTTTTTATAAATTCCACAATGGTCTCATTGATTGCCAGTTTCCTGGCTCAATTACTTAAATTCCCAGCAAAATCAGGTTTACTACATGAAGACGGTACTTATCCTTCCAACCTCAAACTAATGTTCCAGCTTCAGCTATAATTCCCTTTTTCCTAGAGTCATAAGGATTTAGAACTTGTCCCCAAACAGTGTATTATCCTTGGACACATTAAGGTCCTTAAGCAGTCAACCCTACCTGTCATTAGATCGTTAAAGGTGCCTAGCCACCTCCGCAGGCTGTAAACCCTGACCAATTTCTCCTAGTACCAGAGGAATCTAATTTGGGAGCATTTATTCTACATGTAAGTTCTAACATTTTATAATTAAGAGCATGGGTTTTGCCCCTTCCACTGTGATTAAATGTAATTATTGGGACACAGAAAACTACCTTGTGAAATTGTACTAGTTAATAATTAATTTTATTCTTACTTGCTTGAATTCTTTAGTTCAGTAATTTGTTTCTGTAATGTGGAGACATACTGTGATAGAAAACAGAAAAACACAAAATGAAGACCACGGAGTTGTTCTACTTTTAACCTCTTAACCCTTTCTCTCCCAAGAGTGACACTTATAGATTTTACTCTGTCTAACGCCAGACGATTTTACTCGTCAATGGGGAACCCCACAGGAGTGAAAGGGTTAATGAGTGCTATCAGCAGTAAAGTAAAGAGGAATTGAACATGAAGTTGTTTCATCTTAATCACCCTTTTTGTTGGTAGTCCCCTTTGAAAAATAAAATTCACAGTTTTGATATTTCAAAACCTCTCATAAAATTGGATGAAGAGTTCTGTGCAATGCGACCGGAAACTTTGAAAATATGCAAGGCCAGAGTTTTTTTTCATTAAAAGGTAAAAAATGCACTTGGTTGCATAATTCCGTTTGAAGTATTTTCAGTGTTAAGTTAGCATCAATGAACTGTAAAACGCAGTCGAATTTTATTTTTGTACACCAATGCCAAAGTGATGAAAACAGCACTGCTAAAAATACTTACTACATGAAAATAATGAAAGTAATTTTGCCCGGGGCATTATTACCAAAATCAATAGAATACGCCCTTTCTCTCAGCCAATCAGCATTTGCCTTCTATGTTATAAATAACTTTAAGATTGAAACTCTCTTCAATGAGTACTTTATTATGAACCCTGACTCAGGAGCCGATTTCATAAGCCGGGCTGGCTCGTTTAGCGGAAATCCTGGCACGTCTGAGAAAACACCAAAAATCAAGTTCGCAATGATGAGCAAGCCAGTCCAGTTAGCTGGGATCCTGGTATTATGAGCAAAAGTGAAATGTGGGTCTTTGACTAGAACTGCATCACGCAGCTACAGAGTCAAATAACGACTGACAGCATAGCTGTTAACTGCATCGCGCAGTCACATTGAAGCATATCTGAGATGCGGCTAATCAACCACCCACATTTCACCCTTGCTCACCAGCAGCTCAGTGGTTAAAGCATCTGACTAGATCGCGGAGGGTTGTGGGTTCAAATCCCATCTGCGGATCGGATTTTTTTGAGTTCCCAGTGGGTTCCATTGTCAACATTTCATTAATAAGTGAATATTCCTATTTTGTTCTCTAAAAGTTTATTTGCACATGGTGGCCCTGAATCCTATTATCATTACACTGTATTTATATTATCACATGCATGGCAAAATTACTGAATGCTGATTGGCTGAGTCAGAGGGCATTTATTCTTAATCACGAGGGCACTTGGTAATCAAGAGAGCATGAATACTTGATCCTGATTGGTTGACATTTGCTTATCCAGAGCAAGGGAAGTTACAATAGGATCTTCTTCCAGATTCTGACTCTGATTAAACTGCTTTTTGTCCACACATAAATTTTAACTTTAAGACATTTTAAGCGCAATTTCTGTTGAATAAAAGTGAGTTAAGTTGATTGTCAATTGTCCGGCTTCCCTTAATGCCCTTTATGTGACACACATATGTAAATTGCAATGTCGTGTGCCCTCGTGAAATTAAGGATTAATTTCACTTGTCTTTTCCAAGTTTTCCAAATTTCCCGAGTCGCGTTCGTAAAAACAATGAAAATACGCGTGAAGTTAATCCTCAATTGCCCTCGTGCCCATGGTGTACAGTCACCGTAATTACAGTAAAATCTAGATTAGGTGCTCCTCTCACCTTTTCTAATCTCCAGCTGACATTTTCTTTGTTATCCTGTAATTCAGCGGCCATTGTTTCACATCTTTCCAACAGTCGGCGAAAGTTTATCTCTAGCTTTGAAACCGCCATGTTGGCAACTCTCAGATACTCTGTCATGTATGCTTATTTGTTATGTAAAAATAAGGAATGGAAATAAGGGATTGGGGACACGGGATCGGGAACTCTCTGCATGTAGTAACAACAAAACTCCCATCTGAGACGAAGAATGCAGAAAAAGGTGTCAGGAGAAAATAATATTCGTCCAAGCAGAATAGATATTTCCACAATAAAAATGGTCTCTGGAACGCTACCTGCAAGAATATGTTTCTCAGTTCCAACACTTTCAACAAACTGTACTACAAGAAGGACTGAATCTATATAACTGTTTCACGAAACGACAATGTTATGGCCCCATATAAAACATCAAGATGTACTCATTGAGGTGACGTAATTGGTTACCATGTCCACAAAAGAGACATCTAAAAGGTGGCTCTAAATCCACTCCGGAAATTTCTTTTTAACTTTGAAAACAGTTTTAATTACTTTCCGGCAATAAATAATGAGGGTTGACTGTTCTGAGTTGTAGTCTCTTTTGTTGTCACGGTAACCTATTCCATCACAGTAATGAGTGATTCTTGTCAGGCAATTTTTGGTGTTCTATAAGCAACCATGCCTTTGGCCTTACGTGAAATTAGCCCTTTTTACGATACATTACCTTAAAATTGTTGAAACTGGATTGAGCCACTTTAAACGCAGACCGCGTACTTCTGTACCAATGCTATTTCCTCGTTTTTAAAACAAATAAAATATTGACGTCACCGTGCATCTGCATCGTTGACTCTAGTTAGAATCGGTATCCTTGTATTAAATGCACATCATTTGTAAATTAATAACTTCGAGCTCAGTAAAATTCCTTTAGTTCCACGGTGATTCGAAATGTCATCCTGTGAATGAGGCGGAAATTACTATTTTGTGTCGGCACAAAATATGACAAAGCCTGCATGGTGTCTGGCCCAGGGGTTGATGGGTATCGAAGGCGAAATATGTTCTCAAATAAACTTATTTGCTCATGCAAATACTGTATTTGCTACTTGTATTAAGCGGCCTGACTAAAACTAACCTTCCTAGAGATTTAAGAACTTTCAGCCACTACTCGATTAGCGATTTTTTCCAGCCTCCCGGTCCTTTCTCTTTAACGTTTCATAATGAATTGGAAATAAATGTGCCATTACTTCGCTGGCCTGGAGATTTTTCCCCGGCGTTTTTGTCGTAATAAGATGTTAACTAATGCTTGCAGTAATGCGTGATTTATCACAGTCGCGTTACCTGCACAGTAAAAGTTGCGCAAAACAGTCAGCGCGAACGTCCTAGGCTTGTCTTTCTTTGTTGTTTTTACTTGTATTAATCGACCACCTTTGAACGGAAAGTAAGCCACATGTCATTTTATGCAGTATTTTGTGTTTAAAATGCGATCCATCCTCACTTTAACGAAGTAACATTTAGAGAGCTTTACTAAGAATAAAATACAAACAGCGGAGATAAATTTTTTTTAAAATGCATTTTATTACGGGGTTGCCAAACCCAGTCGAAATCTGCGTTTCATTTCTCCGTATTCTTTTTCTTTCCCGTGTCATGAAAAGTCTTTCCTGTCCCTCCCCTGCTAAGTAGTGTCTTTGTTTGTACATGTAGAATCTTCTGCGCGTGTGTTCGGTAAGTTTGAGGGGGTACTATAAATGGACACAGTAAAATATTTAACTTAACTTGCAATGGCGTCGAAAGTCATTGTAACGCGAATGGCGTTTTAGTGGATCTTTAAAAAAAATATACCCTTTATGGTCTTCGACAACAATTTCACCTTTCGCCGTTGGATATCACAAAGTGAGCTTTGTTTCTAATGTTATTTGGGTAACTGTGATGTTATGTACAAGACTGAAACCCAACCTCGTTCCCAGGTTCTGACCCTGATTGGGTCTGGTCACGTGTCTCCCAGAATCTGGGAGATTACAAACAAAGAAGTTGGGAGATGGGCGGATAAATGTAAGATTTGTCTTTGCAGAGCGTAGATGGAAAGTGCAGCCATGAGACTGTGTACCTGACCTTAAAGGTCATGTCTAGTCTTGACAAAAGCTCGAACGCTGCGCCGAAAATAATGCACAAAATCCTTTAACAGCGAAAGCGTAACGAACTTTAAAATATCTGGATGTCAATCTATCGGGGATGTTTTCCTCTTCAAATATTGGCCCATGCAGAGGAAATCGGATTTGAATTGCCATTCTATGTTGTGGAGACCACATTGGAAGACAAATGTATGTGTTCTCAAGACTACGATTATATAGTTCGAAAGGGCGCAGAAAAGATGTTTCAAGCGTCGCCGTTCTCACCGACCTCGAAAATGAATTAAATAGGTCAAAGCAACAGGAAGAGAGAACGCACCGCCCCGGACACAGCTTGATTTTTCAAATGAAAAGAGGTAAACAGAATCTTGAAAGAGGAAGGGTTTTTTTGCCGCTAATAGCAAATATTTAGTTTGTTTCAATAAATTTTACGCTGGAAAAGGTTAGTAGCCAAAACGGGGGGCCAGGGCCGGACCCGGGGCCGGGACCGGGGCCGGGGTCGGGGCCGGGGCCGGGGTCGAGGTTGGGGTCGGGGTCGGGGTCGGGGTCGGGGTCGGGGTTGAGGTGTTTTTTTTCCCAATTTTTTTTTTGTTTTAATTTCTGTCGTTATTTTCCTGTACTGTTGTTTTCGAATGACCGGCATCTGTTTTTCATTTATGGTGGAAATTAGTCAAAAAAGTTAAGGAACTTACGGAAGCTATTAAAGTTCTTAAGGGACCTCTTAATATCTTTTTTCTAAATCGGACTTTGTTTTTTTTTGTGTTGTAAAATCGAGATTGGTTTTTGCGAGCATTTGACTCGCAGACTCTCTGAGCTCCAGACTTCGCATGGTAATGTTTACTCGTTAAAAACAGAATCAGAGTTCTACGACCGTCGTCACGCAGTCACGCAACGTCCTCATTTGCTTGTTCGTTCGTGTTGTTGTCAACGTTGTTGTCTGACTTTACTACAAACGGTTTGTAGTAAAGTTTAGAGTCGCACGGGAACTTGTCAGCCAATTCTATTCGGACGTCAAGGGATCGGATCCAACTTTACGAGAAAAAACACATCAACATTGAGAACAATTTTGCGAAAACAAGCAAATGACAACGTTGCGTGACGACCATCTTGGAACTGTGGCTATAATTTGTTTCATTTTAATTGTATATCGGAAGTACGTACGTTTACGAAGTAAACATAAAAATTTGGCTTTCAAATGTGGAGCTCAGCGAGTCTTTAGTGTTTTTAAGAGTTAGCGTATATTCCCCGCAAAAACTCCAGTTTCAGTCGGAAATTTTCTTAATTTCCAAAAACAAACAAAAATGTCCCTTTGGAAGCTTTCGTATGTTCCTTAATTTTTTTTTACTAATTTCCACCGTAAATGAAGGAAAGATGCCGAACATTCGAAAATAATAGTACAGGACAATAACGACAAAAAATGAAACAAGAAAAGTTGGAAAAAAAAAAGAGAACGAGGAAAAGTGTGGCATCCTGGAGGCCTTAGAAAATGGTTAACGTGACCTTTTGATTGACTGCTTTGAGTTCGTTTCTTATGCCCTGGAGACTGGAAAAGTATTGACTTAACCTTTTGTCGTTTTTTTTTGTTTGTGGCAAGCTCCAATTGCTTTTTCTCAATGCAAATATCAAAATAAACGATCTTTTTGACACCATAATGTTGATTAAAAGCCATTTTTAGTTATATTAACGGGAGTAAATTTTTACGGTTTTTAATTTTGCTGGAACTTATTTTAGCGGATAAAGTACTATTCGCAAAATCCGCATAAATTAAAGCCTACACCGTAACTCCTGGGTTTGCGATACCACTGATTTGGTGCAAACGTAAACCAAAAAAACATTTGACCTGTCATCAGATTAGACTGAAAAGAAGAGAAATTATGAATTGGTACCAACATGTTCAGTCCTTCCTTAGTGTGTGGCGTAAACGTTTGCTCAGTGTAACTCTAGACATGCATGACATGCAGGAAACGTCCGTCAGAGCAATTTGCAGTTAGTTTTTTTGCAGACTATTTTACTTAAAGGAGCTATGTCACGTTATTTAAAGGTGTTTCGGGAAAATCTTCAGTTAATCACGAGTTTAAAAATCGAAAAACGTAATGTGGAATTCCTTTACCGATAAAATTATCGTTACATCACAAACGAAATGATTCTGGGAAAAAAACGACCTTTATCCAGGAATTTGTCATGACTTATTTCCTATGTCTCCTCTGGGAGGAATAGGGCCGTTGACTTGTCTGCTCCAACCCGCTCTGTCTCTTGCAACGGTAACAGCTTCGCTCCAGGTGGCGAAACTCATCTTCTCCCTCTCCCCTTCTACAGTTCTTCTCCATGTCACCTTCGGCAAGTTGTCATAATTTTGAAAAACGTCGGGCCGACTTTTTTCAAGATTACCAAACGTAATCCTCTTTCAATCTTGTACATTTATGTCCGTCCATGCTTCTCTTTCCTTTTGCATTATTTCTTTTATGTTGTTCAACAAGTTTAAGTGGTTCTTGCAATGTTTCATCCTATTTTTTTGGGCATTTTGGGGAAAAAAAAAAAAGGAAAGGAAAGCAACTTATCAAGTGTCTAGTCGTTCTAGCGCTGGAGCACTAATTGGGCACAATGTAAACTGAAATTAACAATAAACGCAATCAAATCGAGTGCTCTCATCACTGCGCCATTCCTGCACCCCAAATCATGGATTATATCATTTTAAGTGACATAGCCTCTTCAAAGAAGAAACGAGTGAGTTTACTCAAGTGAGTGTTTTGTTATCTTTGAACTGAATTGATTACCAAAGCTTTAAAAAGTAACAGACCTCAAACCGGGACACGACATTACAAAATATTTCAACGTGTGAAAGTGTGAGCCAAAGGTCCATTGCTGGCATGACGTCTGAGTGACCCTACAAATGGTCTACATCACCCCCTTCCCCCACTTAAACAAAAAAATTATTGGAACGCTGCAGTTCAATACCACCCAACTCAGTTCCCTCCGTTTTTGTGTAACACGTACCACACAGGCAACCCAGTTTACGCTCATCGTGCGTCTAGTATTACCTTGACGTTTCGTATGCTTGTCTACATACCTTCTCAAAAGTAATCGTTACATTTTCAAAGTTTTCTTATATACGAAATAAAGAGATCTCATCCTCGGAGACCCAGGGGCAGATAGTGGAAAAGACGCCAAAATCGGAGCGGGCAAGTAAAAAACATCGACGAGCAAACGTACCAAGTTAAATATAACTTAGTACTTTCGATAAGTGATCTCTTCGTGTTGTTTTCATTGTGCTATGGTGCGAAATCACTCAGTGGTGAAGTCAACGACGTACACTTTCGCTCATAAGAGATCACAGAACTCCTCCTGTGATCACTCAGCCATGGAGGACGGAGTAGGAGGAATCCGCACGTATCGTTTTCGAATCGAATTTGCCCGTCCACATGAATACGCGAACCTTCGTTTTCCATCGTCCACAAGAAAAATGCAACAGTCTGGAGGGCGTTTTCAAAAAGCTTCATTTTCGGGAACCGAAAACGCCGTATTGGTGTGGACGGGAACCAAAAAAGGAGAAAATGTCTCATTTTTCGAAACTATGTGTGTGGACGGCGTCTATGCGTCATTCGTTCGTCCGCATTACCTCCTTTTGAAACGGAAGTAAAAATAAAAACAAAAACAAAGGAGCCATATTCCAAGCTTTTATTTTACAATATCCCCATCATATAGGACCAAAAAATAACACTTAGTTATCACGCACATTACCAACTCGAGCACTCGGTGATCAATTTAACTGTCCACTGATAAAAGGTGACAAAAACTGTTTTCTATTGTTGCGTCGTTAGCAAGTGCAACACCAGCATATAGTATCTTTAGGGGAATAGAACAAGTATTGCACTAAGTCTTAAACAAAGCTCATCATGACCAAAAACTACACTGGCTACCGCAAATAGGTGCTTAACTAATTAAAATGAACAAGAGAAGGAAACATTCAAAAGATTTGCCAATCATGAATATTACAAAGTGCTTTACATAAAGTCGGTTAATGAACAACTTGGGTGACAAAGGTAACTAAAACCACACATTCGCATTGTGATTTTCCATCGTTTGAACTCGGTCCGCATATAAAATATCTACCAACTGCCTCAGAATTATAAATGGATTTACGTCGGATTTCGAAGTTAAGCGAGAAAACTAATACATTTTCGTCGTACTTTCGCTTCCTCAAAAAACTTTAAATTTGGACAATTCACGTCTGCGCGCAGAGCCA